>JASDQU010013569.1:59296-78130 GCA_032191745.1 Picea mariana | reverse complement strand
ACTCCCAAATTATATGAACAATAGACAGGGGGAGTCTATGCGCTAGCTGAGACAGATCAGAGAACCATCCTATAAGCATCTTGCAGAATTTGAGTAAACATAGTAATGCTCAGAAACAACAATGACAAAACTCCCTACGAGATATGGAAATGAAGTGCAGAAAACAACCTCTATATCAAGGCAACTCAAGGTAGTATTTTATTAATTAAAATTTATGTTGATTATATTGTTTTCGGAAGTACTAATGACAAGTTAAGCTAGAAATTTGAAAAGGACATGCAAAATGAATTTGAAATTTCATTACTCAGAGAACTGTCCTTCTTTCTAGGTCTTCAGATACGTCAAATCAACCAAGGAATTTTTATTTCTCAAACTAAGTATATCAGAGAAATGCTAAATAAGTTCATAATGGAAGAGTGTAAACCAATTATGACTCCTATGCAAACTAGTTGCAAGTTGAGCAAAGATGATGATTCAAAGTCTACAGACCAGAGGCAATACAGGGCAATGATTGGTATCTTACTACATGTGACAACATCCAAATCAGATGTAATGCAGGTAATTGGACAGGTGGCATGATTTCAAGAAGCATCAAAGGAATCACATGTATTAGTAGTGAAGAGGATTTTCAGATATCTCAAAGGAACATAAGAGTTTGGATTATGGTATCCAAAATGAAAGGATCTATCACGTATTGCCTACACAGATGCAGATTGGGTAGGTTGCATTGAGATAGAGTATATTACAAGAAACAATCATCAATATCCTTATCTATAGTCGAGGCAGAGTATATTGCAGCAACAACATGTTGCACACAGGTTCTATGGATGAAACAAACTCTGACAGATATACAATTTGAGTATGATGATCCCATTCCAATATATTGTGATAATAAAAGCGCCATTAGTATCTCAAAGAACCCGGTGATGCACTCCAAGATGAATCACATTGCAATAAAGTATCACTTTCTACGGGAACGGGTTGCAGATAAGAACATCAGAGTTGAATATGTGGGCACAAAAGAACAAGTGGCATACATCTTTAAAAAACTTCTTCCAAGAGAAGCCTTTGATTATCTTCGCCAGAGACTCGGAGTAATTTCTGCTCCAAAATGAATGCTTTTGAATGCTTATCTTATATGTCTTAGATTTACACAAGGAAGCACCATAAAGAGGAAAGTTTAGGTTCAAAGATTAGTTTCAGGAAGAGTTCAGTCAAGGGGAGTATCGCCAAGGATAGTTCAGTTAGGGGGAGCAACCCCAGATGGAAAGACACATTTGTCATTAATGATGATAAAGGGAGAGAGATTTATCAGATGCAAAGGTAAAGGTAAAGGGGGAGCATGAGTGACATGACTTTAGTATTGAATCAAAGTGTTTCCATCATTACGAAAGGGGGATATTGTTGATTAATTGGGTTGGTTGTCATTGATGTCAACCCTTGAAGAAAGTCTGGTAGCGAATTCCGGTAGCACAATGGTTTGGGTAATGGACCCAAGTTTGTTTGATGGATAATGGTATGAGTTTTGATATATTTTCAAGTAAGACTATTCCAGATGGATAGTAAATGTCATGCCATTTCTGGTGGTATGTGGAACGTCACATAAATCCTCACGGTTAGAGAGTTACAACCATGTGAAGTTGGAGAACCCAGGTTTGGGTAATGAACCCAAGTTTGTTTGATGGATAATGGTATGAGTTTTGATATATTTGCAGGAAATACTATTCTATATGGATAGTACATGTCATTCCATTTCTAGTGGTATGTGGAACGTCACATAACTCCTCGCGGTTAGAGAGTTATGGCCATGTGAAGTTGGAGAACCCTCATGAGTCATCTAGAAGCCCCAAAAAGTCAAAGTAGTCAAAGTGTTTGCAAAGAAGAAATTATTTAAATAATAAAATGAAGTGATGAGTGTACTATAAATCAAAGTGGATACAGAAGAAATTATTTAAATAATAAATTTAATGGATAAATCACTAAGTAGACAAGTGGTTAGAAGTGGGTTAACCCTAAAATAAGGAAAGTGGGTTAAGATGGTTACAAGGTAACCCCTTGAGGAAGCTACATGAAAGTATAAATAAGAGGCAAGGCTCTTTAATTTTAATCACACTTGAGAATATTAAATATCTATAGGTGACGGAGGTAACCAAAGGATATCTAAGCCGAATTTCAGAGGGAAGGTGAAGTAAAGAAGGCTAAAATTCAAAGGAGGATAAATTCTTTTGATGATGTTTTCTAAGGTATGTTATTTACAGGTCATCTCACCATTTTCGCAATATTTTTTTTCCTAGAATGATTCTGACCGTGAAATTGGGAAGCTATTGAGGAAACATATCCAAGTATCTGTGGTACAAATTTCAGCTTGTGGGTTGTTGTATTTTTGGAGTTACACTCTGTGGAAAATAGGGTTTGTGGCTAGTCCTGAAACTAGTCTAAAACAGGTGTTTCAGGTAAAAACGTCATAACTTCTTCATAACAAATCCAAATTCAGTAAGAAAAAGTGTGTTGTTTAAAGTACAGTCTTTAGTATTCGGTGTACACTTTTCAGATCCATACAACAAATATTCTGTGCGGGGCACGCTCTATAAGTTTGCTCTCTAGAATAATCCATAATTCAAGAATGTATGTCATTTTTTCTATAACTCTTTTTCTGAGAGGTTACAAGTAGTGACACCTGGAGGAATTGCATAAAACAAACTGAAGAACATTGTGTACTATTTTCATATCTTTATTCATTACAAGTACATATTTATGATTATTTCAAGTTAGGGTTGTTGACTAATCCAAAACTAGTCATGTGAGACTAAAGTAAAGTTTGATGAAAATGTGAGTCTCTTGTTGTTAAAGTTGAGGAAGGTTTGCAGGTATGTGATCATATACACCAGGTCTATTACATAGTTATAAATCAGATTTGGATGATGAAATTGATGAGGGATTTTGGTTGAGGTACATGTTGGGTACATGGTTGAGACAAGTAGTTGATGAGTTGTCACATACATGAGGTGTATAGTTGATGATGCTAGTACATCTTGATGATTCATAGTTGATGAGTAGTTGATACATGATTGGCACATACTTAGTACATGGTTGGAGGCACTTGTTAGTAGTATTGTTGACACATGGTTTATGGATGATGTAGCATACATGTATTGGTATATTGTTAAAAGCACATATTGATTTTGGTGATGATTATGAGTTGTTGTGTTATGCTTGGTTGATGCACATCTTTGAGAGTTGTCTTGGTGATTGATCTTGGTGAGTAGATCTGATTTGGTTGATAAGATTGATGAGATAGGTTGTTGTGATATTTTTTTTGGAAAGGTTGTTGTGACATGTTATTTGTACAGGTTTGGTGCATGGTTGATGCACTTGTTCATGGTACAGGTTGATGTACAGGTTGGTGCATGGTTGATGCACTCGTTTATGGTACATGTTGATTACAGGTTGAGGTACAGGTTGGTGCATGGTTGATGCACTTGTTTATGGTATAGGTTGATTACAGGTTGAGGTACATGTTGATGCATGGTTGATGCATGGTTCAGGTTATTGGTACATGTTGTTTGGTGCAGGTTGATTGGTATAGGTTTACAGTAGTATATCTCACAGTGATATTGTGACAGTGGTTCCATCATTCTACTTCTACGTTAGGAAGGTTGGATGGGGCAAGGACAGGTGGTTGTAGCTACCTTCCAGTTATAGCCAGAGAACATAGGGGGTTGTAGCCTCCTTCTAGTTGTAGCCAGAGAATTGGGGAGTTGGAGCTTCCTTCAGGTTGTAGCTTGAGAAACTAGGGGGCTGGAGCCTCCTTCTAGTTGCAGTTGGAAAACAAAAGAAGTTGGTGCTTTCAATGAATGTAATTCTTAAAGAAATATAAGTAAAAACATCCTATTGTTTTCTCCCACTTTGGGTTTCCATGTAAAAACATTGGTGTACTTTGTATGTGTATGATTTCTCATTTGTTCATTGTTTATTTACTCTGCAACTATTGGATGATAATGATACACTGATATAACACTTGAATTTTGTGGTTAAAAAGGATAATTTATCTATTACTGATTCACCCCCCTCTATTAGTAATCCAACAATCGATGGCAATGATCTATCGTCCCCACCAATGAAAAAACTCATCATTATAGGGGGTTGGAACCCTACCACCTCCTAACCAACTCATCACTTTGGTCCATCGAGTCATGGTTGGATCATGTAAACTGTGTGGAGGAAATTCTACTCTGGGACTAAGGGATGGAACCCTCTCAAAGAAAAATCTACATAAGATAGATGCAAACCCAAATTTTCTCATCCTTCCAAGTTTGTAGTTGGTAAATTGGCTCTTCATGTTGGCCAATAGTGAAGTCCTCCAATCATAAAATGTGGGTCTCAAGCACTCCACAACATAAAACATAAGTGACCTCGATTCCTGATGTAACGAGGCTGATCTAGATATTCGTGTGAGCACCAGAACAATAATCTTCAAAATCGGGCTCTTAATCGCCCGAATAGGAAGTTGGCTCCCTACTTTATGTGTATTTGCAACGCAATAGGTGGAGATGTACTCCTCTATGGTCATCCCACCCCAACCCCTCAGGCCTTGAGTTTTACCATATCACCTTGGAGAGACAATCTTGTGATGAAATAGATGTCTTCCACCTCAATTCTTAATTGTTTGCCATCAAGATTGAAGGCCTCGGCCTCTGGATCTGAGTAATTTATCAAAGTCTGAAGCAATTTCGCTTGTGCCCTCTTTCCTTTTCTAACCCAAAATTTATAAATACCACATATTTGTAATGCTTGTTGGGCCCTCAGATCACCTTCCATTGTCACATCGACATCCTCGTGTTCACTCTCTCTTCATTCAATCACCATCCTGCAAAGGAAATTCATAATTTTGAGTCATTTTTATAAAAAACCTTATGCATGGACTTGTACGTTGGAAATAGTTTAACCAGTTGTGTATAGGGCTCGATATACACGGGCATGTTTTTATTTTCCCATTTACATCGGGTCGTGTATGTGGCCCAATAAACTATAGCCCACATACACCAAGTTTCCCATCTTGCTGCCTCAAAATCTTAAAAAATATACTCCAAATAAAAAATTTAAACTATTGAAATGGAAGAGCAAGGAATGAGTACTTACTTGGTTTAGACAGTTTCCAATTTCGTTGATCGTATCTCCCATAATTGTCATTATAATATCGTGGTGAAATAAGCCCAAAATCACTATAGAGGTAAAAAACTCAAAATGACATAGTAAAACTCATTGTTTTTACTATTTTTAGAAAAAAATTACCCACTTTATATAGTTTTCGCCATGTATTTCCTATTTATGAAAAAACATATGGACAAATTATGCAGTGTAAGACTTTGTTTGAAGTGGTTTTTTCATGTTATGATGTATTTTTAGTGTTCCTTAGCCCATTTGTACCTCTGACATGTATATATCCTCACTAGCATATAGGGTAGGTTCTCACCTCGCTTTTCATTTTTGCATCATCCTATGACCACGATTCATATTCCCTAGGTACGAAACCATTTTTTTAGTGACACAGAACCTTCTCATTGTTATTAGAAGTGTCATTATTAAGTGGTAGAGAATTACCAAACATGGGTGCCCTAGTTAGAACCCTTTTTCCCATTTTTTTTCCATGCAGAAATTGCTCCATAGGTCTAAGAGTCCTTTGTAATATCGCTATGACATTGCGTTGAAACCTCATAGTTCTCCTCAATATACTATTATGGACATTACCCACGAGACTCCCACAAATGTCAAGTTGTAATTGCATTTAATTATCTTTGTTACATTGTTGAGCCTAATGTCGGCTCCTGCTTTCTCACTATAATCCCATTGCCCTGACATTTCTCAGAGTTTTTAGAGCAGTGCCTTTCATATATCCTTTACAACTTGACACAAATTACCCCTAGAGGAAACATCCCCCTGAGTGTCCATGTCCTGCATGTGTTCCCTTGCATTGAGCATAGGTATGTTCCACTGCATGGAACTAGTTTGCTTGTTTGTGACACTCGTTTCCTCTGTTGTACAATGGCATTCTTTTACCTCTTTTCCAGGATTTAATAATGTGAAAAATACCAAAAAAAAATCGAAAAAAAGGGTGTGAAAAGAGTATTATCTTCTTTTGACAACAATGGTGATTCCTTTTGAATAGAGAACACTTTTTTCAGTCCATTCATCAAAGGTTTGGGTTTAGTATGGCCTTAGGAGGCTGAACTTGTTACTCAAAGTTTACTCCTCTGATTGGTTATTCTTCCAGTCCCTATGGATATTTTCTCGATGCCTCTTACTTTGAAAACTTTTGTCAATGTTCAGTATTGAGTCTGTGTTGCCTGAGTTATCCATCTCTCTCATTCTCTTGTTCAAAGGAAGTCCAAACTTGTGTCGGTCATTCCTAAAAATTCTTGACTTTGCATGTTGGCCATCCCTTTACAAGTGAATCTCAGAATCACATGAAGTTGGTGTCCTACCTTGCGCCTTGGGCTTACTTCCATAATTGGTAGGTGTCTTTGAACCTAGAAGATGACATCTCTTTATTGGTCAATAACTGGGTGGTTTCCCTTGTGTTCGGCGACAAGAAATCTATTCACACATTGGGATTCATGCAGTGTCTTGGATTCCATTAGACCCTATTTGTGGTTTCCTCTCCTCTTTAGACAATTTTCATTATTGGATGTTATTCAAAGGGTCTCTTTCATGTACTACTTTCATTTGGTGCATGCGAGAGATACACATGGTCATTGGTTTGTGCATATCACGTTCATCCGATTTCTTCCTAATCATCAAGTGTTGCCTTGTACCTTGCATTGGATGATGGGGGATACCTTAATGCCCTCTTTTCAGTGGATCTCATTCCATCAAATTCAACTCATATATTCTAGAATTGAGATCTATAGTTATAAGAGTACCTAAAGGCTTGAAGTCATCAATGGTAGGTTCTCTCGTCATTGATAGTTGGGAATACATTGATGTCTCATGCTCGATGGATTCTTCAAGTGCTCGACTTCAACACCTTTATTCACACTTTTTGAATGTACTCGATTCCTTGACACCTACTTTCATCATCGATGGGTTGTCTCACATTTTTTAATGGTATACCTCAATGATCGGTAATCAAACGAAGTCTCATCGTGGTCAACTTCAACTACTTTATTCACACGATGTGGACTTGCACCATCGGTGGTTAGTGTAGAAGACCTCATATTCACAGTAGAAACACCTCATATATGTTGTTGTCTTTCATCGCACCAGTCCTATATGACTTCAGTTATCATGGAAGCTCAGATCATACTTCATTATATACATATATCTTCAATTGATTTTGAGACTGGACTCCACTGTGTTTTGTTCCTGCCTATGACCACCTATGGCATATGTCTACTTTATATTGCCTATTCATGGCCATGAACAATTATCTTCTATATACACACATGGATCTGCAGTGTACTTCAGATTGGCATCCACATGTACAAAGTCAATATGTATAGTAGTATTATGATGGGTGACTAGTTCCTCTAGATGGGTCCTCACTACTCCTCTTCTGGGAATTGTAATGTATTTTGGCCATCGTGATTGCTCCTTTGACCTCACACATTAGGGGGAATCTATTATATCATTTTTTTCCAAACCCTATGCATTATTCTTTGGTGGCCTACCCATTCCAACTGCAGACTCAGTTTCCCCATTTTGCTCAGTCAAAAGTAAAAAAATAAAAAATTTGTACAAATATGCGGGCTACAGTTATACAACTTGCATATACACAGGTTGCTCCATTACAACCCACATACATTGGATTTTGTGCTCAAAATTAAAATATTTCATATTTTCCATGCCAAGTCATAGGATCCACGATCCTTGGCCCTTCATATGCTAGAAACGCTATGATTTGACCCTTCAATTCCATTTGGAGGCTATAAATTGAGCCATTTACGAGCCTTGAAAGAAGAGAAAAAGTTGAGAGCAAGTACACTCTGGAGAAATTTTTCTTCATATTACATCCTTGACTCTGCATCACTTAGTCCCTTAAGTATAAACTCTCCTTATGTTTATCCCCCAAGCTCTTCCTATCTTGTGAAGGAGGAATCCAATTGCTCCTAGAACTTGTAAGATTTCCTTGTAGAGGATTGAATTGGTGAAGGTGTAGGTGAAGGGACTTAATTTCTCGATTTCGATGAGTAGTTGATACAGGAGGTTGTCACACATGTACTCATGTTGATTATATTAATAGAAATATTATTTTCTCATCCAATTATATGTTGCAAATGTTTATATTATTTTCCATGGGTAAAGTTTCTATACATGTTAATGGATTATGCTAGTTTATATGCTAAAATTTCATACATTTTCCATATGCTTGTGTATCTTGGATGTTGAGGACAAGTTGTAGGTATCAGGAATTGGATTGTGAGCTCTGTTATCACATAATTTGTACTTTCCAAAAATCCAAAGGCAAGTGAACAATAAATTGGCATAATAGGAGGTTGTCCTATCACTGACACCTAAATAAAACACCTCTTTCTCTTTAGGGTGAAAGCCCAGGGGAGACGTCCTCGTTGACCTGGTTTGATAAGGAAAAGGTTATAGTATCAAGAAAATTTATTCCCCTCTCTCAAGACACTGATCAGAAAGTCCCAAAGGTTTAATAATGTGAAGCAAAGATATGCTTAAGTGTACCTTCCTAGAACAAGACTACAAGAAAAACACTATTTGCAAGTAACAATTGATATTAGTGCTTCATAAAACCTTGGGATTTCAATAAAGGCAATAAGCTAATATAAAAGATGAAGCAAACATAAATTTATAACAACAAGGTATATGTAGTGATAGCTTCACAATTGTGCCTTAAACAAGCTTCAATAATGATCCTAAATGATAACCTAAAATTGGCAGTGTGCTAGCATTTGTCAGAAGCAAAGAAGGCAATGCAAAATCAACTTTAACACTTTCTTTTAGGAGATTTTACTACTGTAATAGATGGCTGTAGATTACTTTTGTAACAACAACAATAATGTTAGTAATTTAGTCTAATCTAAGGTTAGGAATGGTTAGCACAGAGCTTGAGGTAGATGGTTTGAAGGTTGTTTTCATCAATCAATCAAATGTAAGGTATAAACCAATGTCTTTAGGGTTAATGGAGTCACTTTTTCAGCATCAATATTGAAGGAAACAAATGAAAATATGTGAACTAAAGACAAGAGGGAGGGTGGTTGAAGTTTCAGTAACCCAAGGCCTCAATCATCAAACCCTAGAAGGATAATGACTACTAGGAAGTAGGTAACCCTAGGCCCTAATGATTTTCCTTCTTCTTTAGCTCAAGCTTGAGATAAATAAAAGCTTGATGAAACAATGGTGTTAGAGTGCTACAAAGGTATGTCTCTAGAACATGCTTCAATGAAGATGTCTTCTAGCAAAATCAATTAGGTGGATAGCTATTGAGATGAGGACAATAACATGTTCTTATTCTCCTAGGGTTTTACACTAGTAATTTCATAATCTTAGTAAATGCAAAGTAAAAGATACCATAATCATTCAAAGAAAGAATAATTGCATATTTTCACTTACATTCACCAAGAATAATCTAGTAACATGCCCTAGTTGAATACTTTCCATCATAAAAATGACAAAAACCACCAAAAGAAGCCTCCTCCAAGAGTTGTGCACCACTTAATTTCAACCAATAAGCCTTAAAAAGGTCGAATTTCAGACCTCACACTTGTGTGAGTGAAAGATAATGAAAAAATACAAGGGATTATTCCCTTATTTATACAATTAAAATGACCTTTAATTACAAATTAGGTCAAAAAAGGCCGACTGGCCAGTTACATCAAAAATCTAGTTTTTTTACATAAAATTGACAAATTAAACCCTAAAATGTGCAAAAGAGGTGACGTCATGCCCTTCTAGGGTGATGTTGGGCCTCATAAGTGATACGTTGGCCTCTAGGAGAAAAACGTTAGGCCTTCCAAGGCATCTGGATCATGCCACTTGGCACACAACTGCCTCCATCATGTCCATCTGATGTTGGGTGACGTCAAGGGTCACAAAGGTCACGTCATGGGCCTTCCAAGGCCAACATTCAGGGAGAAATGAAAGATGCCCCTGGGTCCAGGAATGCCAAGGTGTCTCTAGTGGAACCTCCTCCTCTCTCTTCGGTGCAAGCCTCTAGTATATGTCTGCCCCTGGCTCGGGTCTCAGCATCCATCTGGTGGGATTTTATCCCTATGGAGGTCCGAGCTAATCATCTCCCCATATGTACCTCTCCACTGTGTGTGGTCCTACAATAACAAAAAGTGCGCCCTCCATGGGATCATAAGTCACATGGATCATAGCAATGTCAATCACATCTAATAATCAAGTTACCCAAACATGTGCATAAAAACCCCCTTTTCCTAGACAAGTGCTCAAAGACGTTATGCTATTCTACAAGCCAGATTTTGAGAGGGTTCTAGGACGTCCTATTGGGCTAATTATCCATAGGTGTGGGGTGTTTCCAGGTGAGGACCAATCTAGGTCATGTAAGTGTATGAGATGGTGTGGGGGATGCTTGGGCAAGGGTGCAGTGATGACAGGGAAATGTAGGTCTTACCTCTAGGTGCCTCTGAAGAGGGTGAGCTACACCTTGTCATGGATGCAATTGTTTCCTATCACATTCAATGCCTTTTTAATTTTTATCTTATTGATTTTTATTTCAAGAGAATAGCTGAGGGACACTGCCCTGGCGTGGTGACCAGTGGTGACAGTGTTACCCACAAGCATTTCATGAAGATGAGAAGGTTGTCTTGTGATGAGACCCCCTTTCTCTTGGCTATGCCACCAAGAGCCACTACCTTGGCGTGGTGACCAGATGAATAATAGTGTTATACTGCTACATTTCCATAGACCTAATAGCCTGGCTCGTGATGAGACCCCCTATCCACCAACTAGGTCTTGAGTTTTATCTTTTTATTTGGGTCCCCTCTTTTCTTACTGAGAAGCCTTTTATTGCTTTCTTGGGGATCCTTGGGTGAATCATATCAAGGTTTTGACCTTTGGATTTTAACTTTTTCCCTCTACTTTTACCCTCTGGGCCTTTAGCCCCTTCTTCCCACAAGGAAAGGTACAACTCTTACTAGCTTGGAAAATCCAATGCGTGAACAATTGTAGGGGATAGATGAGGGGGAAGATGGTGAAAATTGATTAGTATATAAGGAATGGATGATGACCTTTCATAATCCCACCCAGAAACTCACTCCTAAGGATAGAGCATTTTGTCATCCCCCCTAGGTATGGACAAGACAAAAGGAATAATGTCCAAGCAAACGTCATGAAGCAAAAGAGAATTAAATGCACATACTCAAATGCTTTGAGAATCATAGTGAAACATACCATGATACACAAACTCATTACCTCATGGAGTAAGACCCATTTCTACTTCAGAACCAGGCCAATGGGATGGATGTTGCTGCTGCTAAAAGAATGGAGGCATTGAAGAAGAAGGATGGGCCCTCCAATGCTAGGCTCAAGTCAGTATGGCTCTCGGTACTCCATGTCTAGGACATGTGGGCCTCAAGACATAATCTCCATAGTTATCCCTAGGATAGGGGATAACATCTGGCTCTAACTCGGGGACATGTGCTCACTGTAGAGTGCACAAGAAACTCAACATCTCTGGTATGACTTGTGACCTGCTAGATCTTAACATAAACAATCAGTAATCATTTGGGGTGGTGATATCACCCCTGGATCATATATGATAAAATGAAATACAAGTAAGCAATCATATGTACAAATGGAAATACAACTACTCTAGCATAAAATGCAGATGGTATATACAATGAATGAAAAAATCCTACTACTTACCTCTACTTAAATGTTGGTTGAATGATAGGTGTATTCAAATAGCCAATGAAACCATCCTAGCAATTTCTCATAATACCTGCCTCTGTGCTTCATCACAAACCAAAACAATGATAAGTCAAGCACAAAAATAACACGAGTTAGAAAATGTATTGTATCATCAGAAATAGCAAATTCTCTCTCATGGAGGTGGGAGGGAGGGACAAAATCATGCCAATTCAAAGGGATCATGAAAAATCAAAGATTCAATAGACCAACTCAAAGAGTCTAAAGGTTGGCTACTTTGGACGTCTTCACAATCTGAGGTTTGGGAAGGGACTAGCAAGAACCTGGGGGGTGACTGGCAATTTCTTAAGGGAAGGCTGAAATATTGAGATAAAAAAATTCTTCTTGAGGTATTCAACCTACCCTTGAATTCTAAAAGTAAGCTTTGCCTCAGAGAAAACTTAAGGCAAAGGACATGCTTCCCAACTACACCTTCAATTATATATCGAGATAAAATAATCAAGGGAGCTTAGAGACATTGTTATAAGGATCATCCTCTGGGCAAGCTATGTCGTCACATTTATCAATCCATGAGCACAATGGTGGTTGATAATCTTCTTTAGGGAATAAATCCAAGTTCTCAATGAGATATTCATCAAAATCCTCAAGGTATGACCGAAAATCATCAAGAGAACATATCACCAGGTCATTCTTGGGTGTCTGAAAAATGTTTGTAATCATATCATCTCCTTGTTGCCAAATGTCAAAATTGTTAGTAACCTCATATGATAGTTTTAAAGGCAACTTTTGGAAATGACCCTCAATGTCGTAAATGGGATCCCCATTGTATCCAATCACATCCCATTTACACTTTCTGACATGTATGAATTCATCAATATTATCAACATAGTCATCAACTTTATCATAACATGAAGGGATTAAAACATCCAAGGGCTCCTCTAACACTTCTTTACTTTCCAAATCATACAATAAAGCATTATCAAAATTTTGGAAATGGAAATAACACACCATGCTTACTTCTTCCTGTGCAGGAGCTTTGAGGACTTGGACAACTTCATCAAATGGAACAACATGCATCATTGTTTCGTCCGCATGACTTGTCTCTTCAACTTCATAAAGAGAATTTGTCTTGTCCAAGGGTTTCCCTTCCTCTTCCCTTTTTGAATTATAGAACAAGGTATCATCAAAAAATTGAAAAGGAAAGTGACTAACCTCATCTTTTTCTTCTTGTGCAGGGGGAATAGGCTCTTGTATGGCTTCATCAGAAGGAGGAACATACATCAATACTTCATCATTGTGTTTGATATTCAGGCTTTGGATCTTCAACCATGTCTAGAAATCCTTACTAAGACCTTTCCCCTTACCCCCTTGTTTATTGATGATTTGTTCCCCTTCTTCTTGGAAATTATCAGTAAGGGTCTCAAGGGAAACTAATCTCTCCAAACTAAGAGCATCTGGGGTAAAGAGGTGTCCTTCCTTGGACAAGGAGATATTTTCCTCAATCTCTAAAGCCATGTTGTGAGATTTATGGAGTGTTTTTGGGTCCTTTTTACTGAGGGGAAACCATAAATTCACTAAGAGTGCATTGGTATAGAGATAAACGAGGTACTTGGCTTCAGGACGATGGCTTCCAGAAATTTGAAATAGCAGGTTCACAAACCTATCCTGGAATTATCTGATAGTCTCATTCTCAGTTTTCTTTATATGCTCAAGTGTTTTTAGTAGCATTGGGATGTCTTCCAACTTAATACCCCATATTTTAAGAAATATTTCTTCCAATTGGTCCATAGATGTGATGTTAGCATCAGGAAGGTCCTCATACCATTTCCTAGCATTGCCATGAAGAGTGGCAGAGAAGAGTTTCATTGCCAAATCTTCAGCATCATCACTAATAGGGTGGAGTTGAAAGAAAGCCCAAAAATCACCCATGTGATAGTCGGCTTTAGATCCATCACAACCAGTGAATCCAGGTATCCATTTTTCATACTTAGGGGGCACTTGCCTAGGGTATCTCAGGATTTTACTCATGTTTAATGGTTTGAAATTTCTCGGGTCCCATTGAGAAGTCATGGTTGGTTTTGTCATTAGTGGAGTCACCGAGTAATTTTCTTGAAACTATCAAATGGATGAGGGGTTCACCCTCATTGGAGTAGCTAGGTAATATTTGTAAAGTAAATTATTTTCAGGAAATGCTTACCGAAAAGTTTCATCTTTGAGGAGAATTGACTCAGTGTTCCTCGACAACGACGCCAAAATGTTATGGCACAATTTTTACTTTCCCAAAATCCAAAGGCAAGTGAACAATAAATTGGCGTAACAAGAGGTTGTCCTATCATTGTCACCTAAATAAAACACCTCTTTCTCTTTAGGGTGAAATCCCAAGGGAGACGTCCCTGGTGACCTGGGGGTTTGAGAAGGCAAAGGTTATAGTATCAAGAAAATTTTAGGTTTGGGAAGTGACTGGCAAGAACCTAGGGGATGACCGACAATTTCTTAAGGGAAGGCTGAAAGATTGAGATAACAAACTTCTTCTTGAGGTATTCAACCTACCCTTGAATTATAAAAGTAAGCTTTGACTTAGAGAAAACTTAAGGCAAAAAACATGCTTCCCAAATACACCTTTAGTGGTATATCGAGATAAAATAATCAAAGTGAGATGGGAGACATTGTTATAAGGATAATCCTCTGGGCAATCTATGTTGTCACATTTATCAATATCCGAGCACAACAGTGGTTGATAATCTTCTTCAAGGAATAAATCCAAGTACTCAACGGGATATTCATCAGAATCCTCAAGGTATGACTGGAAATCATCAGTAGAACATATGACCAGGTGATTCTTGGGTGTATAAAAAAGCTTTGTAATCATATCATCTCCTTGTTTCCAAATGTCAAAATTGTTAGTAACCTCATATTATAGTTTTAAAGGAAACTTTTGGAAATGACCCTTAATGTCGTAAATGGGATCCCCATCGTATCCAATCACATCCCATTTACGCTTTTTGACATGTATGAAATCATCAATATTATCAACATATTCATAAACTTTATCATAACATGAAGGGCTTAAAACATACAAGGACTCCTATAGCACTTATTCACTTTCAAAATCATACAATAAAGCATTATCAAAATTTTGGAAAGGGAAATAACTCACCATGCTTAGTTGTTCCTGTGCATGAGCTTTGAGGAATTGGAAAACTTCATCAAATGGAACATCATGCATCATTGTTTCGTCCTCATGACTTGTCTCTTCAACTTCATAAAGAGGATTCATCTTATCCAAGGGTTTCCCTTCCTCTTCCCTTTCTGAATTATAGAACAAAGTATCTGTTAGCACTAGAAGTTGTTCTTAGACTTCTTAAGAGCAAGCCTAGCACATCTTAAAGTCAAAATGAATTAGATGGGTTTTAGGAAACTTTGAGAGTGGTAAAATTAATCAAGAAGGAAATGAAACCTTTGGGCATGGAATCCATGAAAAACTATAACCCTGACCTAACATTCTATGGGAAACAAATCAGGTCAACAAAGCTTAGATCAATTACAATGCTTATAAATAAATGTAATGAAGAAGTATGATGAACAAAAAAATAAAGATGATCAAAGAGCATCCCGATCTTCAATACATCTGACAGTAGGAAGAAAAACTCAGTTTCTAGAAAACCTTTCTAAAACCTAAATTAAAACTCAGATAATCCTGTGGCAAGGACTAGAGCATATCCTATACGATAGTCCTTTCAACATAGATATTTCCTACATATATCCTATAACAACAATACATATTCAAGAGGATGAAAAATGAAAAAAAAATACTTAAATATATATGTGGTGAAAATTTCAACATATCCTATGAGGAAATCTTCTCAGCACAAATCATATTCAAGAAGATGGAAAATGAAAATTAACATAGAAAAGAAGAAACAAACTGATCTTTGACTTTATTATTAGTTGAGGTCTTTACATAGAAGCAATATAGGTCTGCAATTAAAACAAAAGCTTCACATCCCCTGCATCTCCTTCTTGGATCTTGAAAAACTCTACTTCAGACCTCTCGGGTCTTCCCTCCACTCTTTTGTCCATCGCCTTC
Organism: Picea mariana; assembly: GCA_032191745.1. Classification (NCBI taxonomy): domain Eukaryota; kingdom Viridiplantae; phylum Streptophyta; class Pinopsida; order Pinales; family Pinaceae; genus Picea; species Picea mariana. Next base: position 62,190 of record JASDQU010013569.1, on the reverse strand, counting down.
AATTAAATAGAAAAGATACCCTCAACCTTCCAAGGGTCGAGTGATCCTAACCTAACTTCTAAAAATATAAATCTGTTACAAATCTAATGACACCTGTAACATAAGGTTTACTAACTTTAAGGATTATTTACAACATAAATAACATGTGCAAAAAATTCTCGTAAATTTTAGAGTATAGTTTTCAATAGAGTCTTTTGCCATTCGAAAGGTGGATATGAGTTTATGCTAGTGTTTCCATCTGTATTCTTATCCCTTGATGGTTTGCCACATGTTAATTGATTTTTCACAGCGCCTGAAGATTTCATAGTGTACCTCCATATTTTGTAGCGCCACTGTAAAACAGTTTTGCACATTTCCTAGCACCACTTGTGTGTCTAGCCAGGTGATTCTGTAGCGTCTTTTATGTGTCTAATATCTATCTAACCATAACACTTTTTGAAAAACTGAGAGACGTTTTTGTTATTTGGTATCATATGAACAAAAACCTCCTCCAGTTTTCAAAAATACCTTTCCATTTGTTCATAATCCAAGTTTTAAGTTAGTCACTCAAAAATTGTAGAAGCGCAACGTGCTCTTAGCAGAAACACATTGTGGTCTTTGAGAGGGTGTTTGGAGGCTTTCCAAGAATATTTTTGGGCTGCAAGAGATATGGTTGGAAATATTATGATGTCTGCTACACAATGGAATCATCAAGAACTTCAAACTCCTTCTCAAAACCCCTGAAAAACTGACTTGAGTCAAGTTGTCCAAAAGTACAAGAACCCTCCTATAGCAATGTATTTTGGGAAATTATCTTAAATCATAATACAATATTATGTGTTAACAGTATCATCAAAAACTTGAAAAGGAAAGTGACTAACCTCATCCTTTTCTTCTTGTGTAGGGGGAATAGGCTCTTTGATGGTTTCATCAAAAGGATGAGAATACATCAATACTTCATCATTGTGTTTGATATTCAGGCTCTGGCTCTTCAACCATGTCTGGAAATACTTACTAAGACCTTTCCCCTCACCCCCTTTGTTGGCATGTTTTCAGGCAGGTGTGCTTGTCATTGATGGCAAGTTCAGAGTATGTAGCAATGGAAAAACAAGGACAACGTAAGCTCAGGAGGATAAGTGCAGAGGTGCATGCAGAGTACAAGAGTGTGCATGATCATTTGATGGTTTTTAGGCAGGCAAGGAAGATCAGGGATAAATTGATCCAACTCCATTTCGGAGTTTCGGATACTGGGAGGTGGAGGTGTCAAGGACACTCACGACAAGTCCGCAAAAATGAGAAATGCCAAAATCTTGAAAGCAGGAGACAGTTCCGGATACTGGGAGTTGAAGTGTCAAAACACCTCACCACAGGAGTCCTGGAATCGCGAAATGTGAAACGTTGAAATCCCGAAAGCAGGAGACAGTTTTGGATATTGGGATTTCGGATACCGGGAGTTGGGGATGTCAAGAACTCTTACTACAGGAGTCCCAGAATCATGAAATGTGAAACACCGAAATCCCAAAATAGGCACAGCAACAAAGAATGTCGCAAACCAGGAAATAACTCCATTTCAGGGTCACGGATACCGGGAGTTGAAGTGTCGAAACAATTCATCACAGGAGTGCCAAAATGCTGAATCGCCGAAACGTGAAATGTCAAAATCCTGAAATAGGAACATCAACAAAGAGTTTCACAGACCGAGAAATAACTCCATTTCGGAGTTTCGGATACCGGGAGTTGAAGTGTCGAAACACTTCACCACAGAAGTGCCGAAATGTCGAATCAATGAAATGAGAAACAACGAAATACTAGATCTTTGATCCGACTCCATTTCAGAACTTCGGATACCGGGAGTTGGAGGAGTTAAGCACCAAGACTCTTCACCAAAATAGTCCCGAAACGGAGAAACGAGAATTGTCAAAATGTTGTTGATCCGACTCCATTTCGAAGTTTCAAATACCGGGACTTGGAGTTGTCAAGAACTCTCACATCAAGAATGCCAAAATTGCAATATGCAAAATCACGAAGAGATCTGGACCATCAAATCATCAAGAGTGTGGACCATTGATCTGAATCCATTTCAGAGGTTCGGATACTGGGAGTTGGAAGAGTCAAGAGTTGAGACTCTTCGTCAAAGGAGTCCTGGAATTCCGAAATGCGAAATGTGAAAACACCTTTTTGGTGTAAGCCTTGGTCTCTGTCGGAGGTCACATCGTTGAAGAGATGTAGAGAAGAACTCAAAGAGACAAGCTCCATTTCATAGTTTGGGACATGGAGAATCGAGACTCTTCACCACAAGAATGCCGAAATTCTAAAATGCCGAAATGCGAAATAAACGCGAGATCCTACGGATCCAATCCAATGGTGTAGGTTAATTTAAGTATGATCAGAGGGCTACTGCTGCACTTCAGAGTGTAACTGCTAGAGATGACTGATGGTTTCTACCAGAGTACTCGAAGAGACTTGAGTGTGATTGCCAGAGGAGCTGAAGAGTTTCAAGGAATCTGCCAGTGGGATGAAGATTGGTCATAGAGACGATTGACAGATGGAAGAGCATTGAAGCCTATAACTGCAACAAAGAGGTTGAGATCGATTGTAACAGAGAAGACAAAGAGTCTCGACTGCTAGAGAGGCAAAGGAATCTTGAAATAACACCCAGTGATGATGGATGCATGCGTGGAACTGCCAGAGAAGCTGAAGAGTTGGCATGATGATGAGGCAGAGCACTGGAGATGGAGAGAAAATGTAGAAGCATGGCGAGGTAGCATGTACAAGGTCCATAGAGACTATAAGTATGAAAAAAGAAAAGATATGGGTGTTGCTATTGAGAATGATTTAGGAGTGTAGAATGAGGCAGAGTGCAGCAGCTGAAATTCAAAGAAGAGGAATGGTGCATTGAATGGACATGGCCCACA
>JASDQU010013569.1:33675-59196 GCA_032191745.1 Picea mariana | reverse complement strand
GAGGTGTCCTTCCTTGGACAAGGAGATATTTTCTTCAATCTCTAAAGCCATGTTGTGAGCTTGATGGAGCATTTTTGGGTCCTTTTTACTAAGGTAAAACCCTAAATGCACTAAGAGTTCATTGGTATAGATATAAACGAGGTACTTGTTTTCAGGATGATGGCTTCCAGGAATTTGAAATAGCAGGGTCTCAAACCTATCCTGGAATTCTCTAATAGTCTCATTCTCAGTTTGATTTATATGTTCGAGTATTTTTAGTAGCATTGGGATGTATTACAACTTAATACCCCATATTTTAAGAAATATTTCTTCCAATTGGTCCATAGATGTGATGCTAGCATCAGGGAGGTTGTTATACCATTTCCTAGCATTTCCATGAAGAGTGGCATAGAATATTTTCATTGCCAAATCTTCAGCATCATTACTAATAGTGTGGAGTTGAAAGAAAGCCCAAAAATCACCCATGTCACAGTCGACTCTAGCTCCATCACTACAAGTGAATCTAGGGAGCCATTTTTCATACTTAGGGGGCATTTTCCTAGGGTATCCTAGGATTTTACTCATGTCTAAGGGTTTGAAATTTCTTTAGTCCTATTGAGAAGTCATGGCTGGTTTTATCATCAATGGAGTCACCAGATAATTTTCTTGAAACTATCAAAGGGATGAGGGGATCACCCTCAGTGGATTTGCCAGGTAAGCTTTGTAAAGTAAAGAATTTTGAGGAAATGCTTACTGAAAAGTGTCTTCTTTGAGGAGAATTGTCTCAATGTTCCCCGACAACGGCACCAAAATTTTATGGCACAATTTGTACTTTCCCAAAATCCAAAGGAAAGTGAACAATAAATTGGCATAATAGGAGGTTGTCCTATCACTGTCACCTAAATAAAACACCTCTTTCTCTTTAGGGTGAAAGCTCAAGGGAGACGTCCCCGGTGACCTGGGGGTTTGAGAAGGCAAAGGTTATAGTATCAAGAAAATTTCTTCCCCTCTCTCAAGTCACACTAATCATAAAGTCCCAAATGTTTAATAATGTGAAGAAAATATATACTTAAGTGTACCTGCCCAGAACAAGACAACAAGAAAAACATTATTTGCTAGTAACAATTGATATTAGTGCTTCATAAAATCTTGGGCTTTCAATAAAAAAAATAAGTTGATATACAAGATGAAGCAAACAAAAATTTATAACAACAATGTATATGTAGTGATAGCTTCACAATTGTTCCTTAAACAAGCTTCAATAATGACCCAAAATGATAACCTAAAATTGGCAATGTGCTAGCATTTGTTAGAAGCAAAGAAGGCAATGTAAAATCAACTTTAACACTTGATTTTAGAAGCTTTTACTGTTGCAATATATGGTTGTACCTTACTTTTCTAATAACAGCAAGAATGTTAGTAAGTTAGTCTAATCTAAGGTTAGGAATGGTTAGCAAAGATATTGAGGTAGATGGTTTGAAGGTTGTTTTCATCAATCAATCAAATGTAAGGTATAAACTAGTGTCTTTAGGGTTAATGGAGTCACTTTTTGCATAAGCAATTTTGAAGGGAAAAAATGAAAATATGTGAACTAAAGATAAGAGGGAGGGTGGTTGAGGTGTTGGTAACCCAAGGCCTCAATCATCAAACCCTACAATAAAAATGGCTACTAGGAAGTAGGTAACCCTAGGCCCTAACGATTTTCCTTCTTCTTTAGCTCAAGCTTGAGATAAATAAAAGCTTGATGAAGAAATGGTGTTAGAGTGCTACAAAGGTAGGGCTCTAGCACATGCTTTAATGGAGATGTCTCTTGTGTCTGTTTTGTCACTTGGGTGAGAAAAACAAGGGCACTTGCATGTCTAGTTGGGCCTACTAGATAAGAAAGAGGTTAGTGAATGAGTTAAATAATCCAAGCACATGAAATAAACAAGTAAATAAACTAAAAACAATTAAGGAAATAAAACTAGAATGCATAAGAAAATTTCAACCAAATGACCAAGATTATGCCACCAATGGATAACTATATTAGTTGGAAAAACACCGTAGAGAAAGGAGGACTTATGGATCCCCTCTTCCTCCTTGGGAGGGCTCTTGAGTTCCCTAATGGAGAGATCTTCTTACAATGGTGAAATAGAAATCAAATGATGAAGAAATCAATGCCTATTCTCTCAAGAGGTGAGTGGAATGACCTATTGGAATGTTGCTAGAATGCTCTATAAAGAAAAGAGGATTCTTGAAGGAGGATTGAGGTAGCATAACAATACTATGAAATTCTTGAATTATTAGTGCACCCATGGCATCCATTTATAGTATGTCTTTGAGGCAATATCCAACTGGTTCTTAGTGTGAACAAGGGGCCCTTTAGGGCACCCTTTGGTCCTTGACCAGCCCCCGATTCAGATTCAGCTCAGATTTGAGGGTCAAATCAAGTTGGGAGCTGGTCCATAAGTGGTTGAGGGGCTGACAAGAACCATAAATGCACCATTCATAGGAGTGTGCGGCTTTTCTCATACATAGTCGTGCATATTGTGCATTGTGCGCTTTTCTGGCTTCTTTCACCTGTGCATTGTGCGCGTGCTTCCTTTAGTGAGTTAGTGCATGTCAATTTTTGCCTAGTTGTATAGTTTTTGCCTCTTGGAAATGCATTTTTGGTGTTGCAGGTGAACTAATGTTTGTTTGGCATTGTTGTATTTCTGTAATTAGTTGCATGTAATGTTGCAGATGAAATTTTAGTGATAACAGATTCCCCCTGAGGTGTGAGGTTAGGAGCATACGTATAGCCGAAATACATCAATGTTTCTTCTACTGAGAGTACCATTTTAAGGAAGAGTGTTGATAGGAACTACAAGAGCAATCTGTCGGAGGGAGAGGGGAAACTGTGGGACCCAAAACTTTCTCTAGGGAGAGAAAAGAAAATCTGTATATAAACGAGGCAGGCATGCCCCATGCTCGTATCATGTAACTCAAAATGAAAAAACAATAAATGAGGTTGTACGCTGATGTAGATAACTGCAACGCCCTTCGGGACGGATTGATAACGATAGATGACAATTCTGACGGTGAATATACTCTAAAAAGAGGCAAGGATGCCTGTAAAAAGTGTTGATAACTCGTAGGCATTGATGGCCTAACAAATTTAGAGGTCTTCGGCTGGTAGGAAAAAAACTACAATAGTTGCTTAGAAAGGCCCAACATAACATGGGATTTTATTGAAGTTGAATTTTATGGGGGTCAACGAAATTAGAGAGCAATGGTGGTTCTCTTTGTGTCGTCTAAGAATCCTTATTGTAAAGGTAATTAGAGTCAAGATACGGTCACCCTTCTGGAAACTGTGTTGATGTCGACAAAAAGGGAGACGTGACTCCAACAAGCAAAGGGCTTCATGAAATCCACGAGATAAGATCAAGAACTGATAGGGAACATGAAGAAAGTCAAGATGCGGTGAGACTCAAGACTTCCCTTGGTTGGGGGTATGTTTGGAGGATGATTGGCAGCAACCGTGACATTGTATTTGGCGTCAGGGGGACAACTAGATGTGGGGTTAAATTGTGCCAGAGACGTGACAAAGTGGAAAAACATAGAGATCAGGGGTACATGGACTATGGGATACTCAGGGTTTATGAACGATGTCAACATGAGTAAAGGAGAGTGGATGCCCCAACCAAGGGCGACATGGGTTGCGTTGCCAGAAAAAAGAAGGTCGTCAAGGGTGACAACAACAAAAAACTAAGTAAATGATGGAAACCAAATATTTTTACAATTACCAAATAAATAAAGAATAATTTGGGATGAGTGTACAGATACAGAAATGGGTGCCCCGATGCAAGATGGCTTGGCCGGTGAGGGATCAAGTTGCGCAGAGAATTGATGGAGGGTGGGAGCCCCATGGGTGGGTTTATGTATGAGGTATTTGAATGGAGGGTAATCTACAGATGGGAAAATTAATTGTGAATGAGATGGAGGGTTAATGATACTACTGAGGTGAAGTCAAAATAGAACCAAGATGAGAGAACCTGGGAATCCATTGGGAAAGCTAGAAAAATGATGAGAAGGAGTATGTGGCTTATTCTCGGAAATGCGTAAGACTATTGAGACTCCCATCCCTAGGGGGTGAAAGAATAATGAGTGTCAAAGTACCGAGGGGAAATATGAATGGGACAACTCATGCGGGGGAGAGTGCTACCGGGTGACACTACCAAAATGCAACAGAGGTGACAGTACTGCAGAGCCGGATTCAAGGACCCTAAAGGTAAATGTCGGAGGGTATGATTGGGGGATGCAATTGATATCCAGAGGGAATGATTACATGCCATTTTTGAACATATACCTGAAGGGGTTTCAGTGTTTGTGATGAAAAAGTACCTACACACATGAAAACCAAATACCCGACATGAACAATATATGAAAATAAAGAAAATATAACAATTATTTGATAATTTTGAATATGAGCAGGCATACCTGGACATGATGTGAGAAAAATGCTCCCCGGGGGCCGAGTATGGATGGTGACCCAGGGAATGTGACTGTGTAGGCGGTGGGACCCTGATCCTGTGGCTGAAGACGGATCAACAAACATAGACTCTGAGCTCCTGTAAATGAGTGTGGAAGTTTGGAAAAAGGGACTATATATGGTTGTGGGGCCCACAATGCCACCTCATTTGTACCTGCTGCTATAGTGAATCGATGAGATTATTTGGAGGATTTTTGAAGATTACGGGAGTTTGATCCAACCGATCTAGGATTTGCAAGAGTTAGGTTAGTGGTCCCATCCTCCTGCACAATAGATAGTTTCTATTTTTTGGGTAGGGGTCATACGGATGGCTGTACTAGGGTATTTTGTAGGGGCGGTCCCACTAATGTGCGAGAGAGGGAAGGATATCTGCACTGAGATGCGTGGGTATAATTCCATCTCCCTCACATGGTGCGTGGTTTTGCTGGACACAACCAGGCATAGGGATGCGTAGGTGGGAAGAACAGGCGCGCATGGGATGCACGCCTGTGGGAAATACAATTGCGCACTGTGTAGGAGGATTTCATATATGGTGGGATGGATATCTAGCATACCACAGATCATACTTACATGTCTGGTGTCACATGCCACAGATCATACTCAAATTCCCATATGGTGGGATGGATTTCCAACATGACCCAGACATGGAGCTGCCTCCTGGAGAGGTCTGGGACCAGAGAGGTATGTTGGTGTATTTATGTGTTTGTGATTTTGATAGTGTAGAATATATGGATGTTGATTCTATATTTGTTTGTGTTTTTGCAGATGTAGGGCCTTGAGGCCACGAGGTGGAGATGGTCAGAGAGTTGGCTCGTCAGGGGCCAGTGATACCATCATTGATAGAGTCACAGGTAGGAGAGCGACGTCGGAGGGATGATGTTGGTGTGAGGCCAGCAGAAGAGACAAGGGCCAGCCAGAGGTGCAGGTTCGACGATACAGGTGTGGGGCTATTGCATGTACCATAGGCAGAGGCTGGTGGGGGTATGGATGATCTCCGACGCAGTTGTAGGTGGTATTATAGGGTGTGCCAGAGGGCATGTGGTCCCAGATTTAGGATGAGAGATTTCTGGAGTAGTGTGTGGGCGTTCCGAGAGAGTGGTAGACCTTGATCCGCCATGCATCTATAGTGGGGGAAACGATGACTAGTCGATTTCCCCCTGGACCTGGAGGACCCCCAGCTGGTGGGGCACCTCTTGCTAATAGAGGACTTGGTGGGGGAGCTCTGGGGCCACCATGAGTGTTGGTGATATATTTTTGTATTTATATAGGCATGCGAGCCCATTTTGTACAGGGTAGTTTGACACCCATTTTGTATGGGGTAGAGGGTACCCATTTTGTACCTATAGGGGTGAGGGGACTCACTTGCCTACAGGCGATGTATATGTTGTAATTTTGTGTAAACATTTATGATACTTTGACCGATATATATCTATATATATATATATGAATATACATTTTTGGTATCTCTGTGATGTTTACATGTGTTGATATGTTGTGATTTTTTATGATATCTAATCTATATGCTGTGACCGATGTTTGATTTTTATGTATATGTGATGATGTCTTGATGTGATAAATTCCAATATAACACTATGTTAACCATGCTATCTTCTATTTGATTGAATTGTCGTGGAATATGTGTAAATGTAATTGAATCAAAGTTTCAAGATAAGAGTCTAACTCGCAGGTATTTGCGAAAGAGGCAAGGATCGCGAACACGATATATATTGTTAAGTTGCAGGACGACAAGCTGGGATTCTAACAAAATGCTAAGGTGACGAATGGGGTGGTGAATGGCCTCAGCTAGAAGACCAATGACGACTATGTATGCTTCTTGGTTGTTGTTGGTTGAGGCCAAACATATGTCATAGGAGTGGAGCAGTTCATAAGGGGGTGTAGAGGGCCTAAGCGGCCGAAGCGAGATTATGTGTCTAGCGGCTAGCTCCGTCAGCATAACCGATGTGGTAGGCTGATGGAGGAGGCATTTGTCAATAACATAGATGGTAGATCAGAAATGAGGCATGGAACGAAATAAGACTAAAAACTCTACAAATATATATAAAGAAAAAGCCTAGTGTAGAATCACTACGCTCAAGCATAAAACTTCTTTAAGTACAACATGTTGACGGGTTCTTTGAGAGGATAAAATTCTGGAGAGGCCAGAATGTATGCGCCTTTAGTGAGGTAGTGTTGGACAATGTAGGTTTCATGCCATAATGACTCGAATTTCCCATGACCGAGAGTATCGTGAGCGATATCGTAGGATAGGACGAGATATCCTTCGTTAAATGAGAGAAAGTTGACATGGCGTTCAAAGGTGGCCTTGGACCATTTTTTAGCTGCCTCATTGTTCTAAGGAAGACCGACGATATTCATCTAGCGACTCTAAGTTCATCAAGCGCTTCTCCATTGGAGCAGTTTCAGGTAATATCTCGATGGCGGTGCGCAATGTGGGGATTTGTCACTCAATGGGGAGGGTGGATTTGATCCCATGGATGATATGAAACAATGTAAAACCGGTGGTGGTTTTGACTGTCGTGCGATAATCTCATAATGCTGAAAACAACATATGATGCCAGTTGGTCTTATGTTTGTTGACAGTGCGTTGCAACATGGTTTTGAGGAATTTGTTAACAGCCTCGACTTGTCTGTTGGACTGAGGGTAGTATGGGGAGGCAAACTCATGGGAGAAGCCTAACTTGAGGAGAGTTCGACGAAGATATCATTCTCAAAGTGTTCACTGTGATTGGACACTAATTGTAGTGGGATTCTGAAACAAGTGATGACATGGTTGAAGAAAAAACATGTTGTTGTGTCAGCGGTATTGTTGAAGGTAGGCATGGCTTCGGCCCATTTGGTAAAATAATCTACGGCCATGATGATGTACTTGTGTCCATTAATGGATGGAGGATTGCAAGTCATGAATTCTATGCCCCATTTGCAAAAGGGGTCGGTGGTGATGACTAGATGTAGAAGAGCGGGTGAGGCTTGTGCTTTGTTTGCATAAAGCTGGAATTCATCACATCACTTGATAGCATGGATGCAGTCATGAAACAGTGTGGGCCATAAGTATCCTGTGTGAATGATATTTTGGGTGGTGGACATACCTGAGAGGTGGCCACCGCAAGAGTCGTTATGGAAATCGTTCAAGACTCTTTCGACTTCGTTGATGGTCAAACATCGGCAGAGTATGGAGTCAACCCCATGTTGATACAAAATGGCACCGATGAGGAGGTACCAAGGGGCCTGATGGTGAATGTGCCGATGATCATATCGAGAGAGATGAGATCCAAAATTTTGTGTCTGAAGGTAGAAGAGAAGGTCACCATACCAAGGATTATCTGAGGGGATGTAGAAGAGGTGTTTTTCGGGAAAATCCATATTTACGGGTGAACCTTTAGCGTCTAAGGGAAACATCGTGATGATTTCGATGAGAACAAGTGCTTTCTTTCTTTTGGAGTTGAAAACTCTAGGCCGTATTCCTAAACTATGATGATCCATCAGAAAATTTTCCCATTAGAAAATTTTCCCATTAATCTGTCATCGACTAAGAAAGTACTGCATGGGTTTGGAATCTACCATGACTTTGGTAGTGCGAAGCAAGATATAATGACATAGTTTCTGAACTGTGAGGGTGAGTTTCTCCTCATGATTGTATTTCAGGGGTGGTCCTGAAATATTTTTACTGATGTAGTAAATGAAATGATCGCGGCCATCATCCCCTAGTTGGACAAGAACTCCTGCTACTAATACTGTTGAGGCCGACAAGTATAGGATGTAATTGTGATCATAGTCGAGAGGACTAATCAAAGGGGCATTGGATAGCATTGCTTTTAAATCATCAAAATCGGTTTGGGCATGTTCATCCCATCGAAATGGGATATCATGGCACAATAAGCGAAGAAAACCATGCGTGCGGGTGGTGTAATCTAGGACAAAGCATCGTAAAAAGTTGGCTTTTCCTTGTAGGTTCTGCAGTTGGCTCAAATTCCTAGGTGGTGGGATTTATGTGATAGCTTGGACCTTAAGGGGGTCCACTATGATGTCGTGTTGGGAGACTATGAACCCAAGGAGGCATCCGATGGTGGCGCAAAATTCACACTTAAGGGGGTTCAAGTGGATATTGTACTGGCGACATCGTTTAAACACAACTCGTAAGTCATATAAATGTTGAGTTCGTTTCTTGGACCGAGTAGTGAGGTCGTCCAAGCAAGTGAGGATGATGCGAGCAAGATCATGGAAAACATAAGTCATGGCCCATTGAAAAGTAGCACCTGTGTTTTTTAGTCCAAAAGCGATGACACAATAAGAAAAATTACCCCACGGGGTGGTAAATGCGGTTTTATACTGATCTGTTGGATGGATTTGGATTTTATTGTAGCCAAAGAACCCATCCATGAAGGATAAGGGCTCGTGGCTGGCACATTCATCGATAATTTGGTCGATGAAAGGGGTTGGAAAGTTGTCTTTGGGACAAGGATGGTTGCGATCACGAAATTCAGTGCAGACGTGAATAGTGCCCTATTTTTTGTTAACGGGGACAGGGTTGGAAACCCATGAGGTATACGTAATGGGGTATATGAACCCTACGACACTTAACTTGTCGATTTTGGTTTTTATAGCCACAACTTTGGATGGGTGAAGAGGGCATTGCTTTTGACGGGCTGGGGCGACATCTGGCCATGTGTCGATGCGATGTTCGATGATAGAAGGATCTAGGCTGAGAATATTTGTATATGACCAGGAAAAAATATCCTGTTATTCCTAAAAGAGAGCTTTGTAAGCTATGAGTTCCTCAAGGGAGCATGCAACGCCAATGGTGATTTCTTCTATGATTATTGGTTTGATGGAGGTGTCAATTTTGACAGTGGGGGAAATATTGGCCATGGTTCCTTCTTCAAAAGCATCAGGGGTAGGGATATGGTTGCTGAACCAGTCTATAAGGGATAATTTTAGGTGCTAAATTTCACTAATGGGCTAATTTTCCATGGTTTTTCCCAAAACAAGATTCCCTATTCTAAAAATGATTCGCCCAAATTCTATAGGATAAAATTATTTTACCTTAAAAATTGCCAAAATTTTATACAAACTATATAAAATCCTTAGAAATTTGAATATTTTTATAAAAATATCACCAAACATTTTATAGTTGGCATATGAAGGATTAGTAAGATTCGCTAAGGTTTCTACATTTTAAAATAAATTTCCATCCTTAAAATCATCCCTGCGAGTTTATATGCCCTGATGGAATAAAATCCTTGGTTTCGATTGCACATATGGACGTTTGGCGAGGAGGGTCAAAGGCTTCCTATGAGGGAAAAAGTGCTCTGTGATGAAGCGCATTCCATGGGCAATCGTGGGTAGTTATTTCCTCCGGGATATCTTTCTCGCGGTGGAAAATGAGAGAATATAGGGGATCCGGGGAGGTAACAGGAGTGCCTGTCACCGTGTGATTGTCTTCAACTGGTGAAGGCATAGAGGGGGTATCTCAACTATGGGGCGATGGCTCGCTTGACATAAACCAGATGTCCATACACTGTGAGGGGTAAAATGTGGTAGGGGGTAATATTTCCAAGGGGAAATGAACCAGAGAATTGGGGGTATTTGGGGGAAGATACTCAGACAGTCTATCCATGAACCATGGAGGGGTGGGAAGTGACTCAGGTTCATGGGAGGTGATGTCAAAAGTATCTGAAGAAGGGATAGGGGGAGTCACTTGAATCACATGAGGTGAAGTGGTTGAATGATTTTGAATAAGGGTTATTTGACGACTCCTGTATTCAATGATCAAAGGACACTGGTATGTGAAATGAGCAAGGGAGTCACAAAGAGAGAAAGGGAATCTCATCCGTTCAGGGACTGAGGTAGAGGCATAATGGATGTAGGTGACGTGGGTACCTGAAGGTGGTGGTGGAGAGGGCTCTTGTTGAAAGGTTTGACGTACTGTTGTTAGTGTCTGGCGAAACTGAGGTAGAGTTGGGCAATGATGAGTGTAATGGCCATATTCTGAAAAGATGGTGTAAGAGAATTTGGTTCGCATCCCTTTACTGCATGTCATGGGAGATGTCGTGGCAGTACTAGATGTGTTTGGTGGAGTGGTGAGCGATGTGGTTGCTCGAGGGAGTTGGATCATATTGCATAATTCAAGAAGAGAAGGACATCTATTAGTGGGGTGTCCCTCTCTTTCATAGAGTATGCAAGGAGGTTGAACTCAGGGAGGAAGTGGAGCGGTGGGATCTTTCTTCTTCCGTCTGCCCCCAGCCATGGTAGTCGTGCTGGAGATTGGGGGTGAGGCTGGTGTGGTCAGAGTTACTATTGGAATCTTCATCGGGATTCCCTCTGATTGGGGAGGGAGGGATGGTTGAGGAACCATTGTGGGTGGGTGTATATACCATACCGAAATGGTGAGCACCATGTTAGGAAGGGTAAGTGTTGCGACTACCTGAAAATATTGTACTCCTGGTGGGTGGTAGAATAAGGCAATTTGAGTAATGGCTTGGGGGATTGTCTCCCAAACCGAGATTTTCCCTTGGGGAAGGTTGAAATTGGGGATAAGTGGTGTAGTAGAGGTAAAGTTTCTTCAACTGGTGGGAACTCAAGGTGAGGAGAAGCCTTTGTGGGAGGGATGGTGTCTCCAATTTCAGTTACATTAGAAGATACGAAACTCATTTGTGTTGAAGGGTGTATGAGAGGTGGTTCTCCATGGTATGCCCCCAGCAAGGATGGGTCTTTGAAAATTTTGGGGCACATATCCATGAGTGGATAAGCGTCGAAACTAGTGCGGACCAGAGGCAGGATGTTATCGATGTTGGTGGAGTGGTTAGGCTCGTAATGTGAAACTTGGTCGATGGTGATGATTTTCCCGTTATGGGGGAACATCACCGTTCGAAACATAGAAGATGCCACTGCCTTCATAGCGTACATGTAGCTACATCCAAACAAGATGTTGTAATCGAGTAGTGTGTCGATAACCTCAATGTTGATAAGGATGGTTTTGTAATCGAGTTCAACGAGGACATTTTGAAAGAGCCCTTCAGGGGAGGATGGTCAACCAAGCTCTTAAAGTGATGGTGGATGGTACTATCTCAGGGGAGCCAATTTTATGCCATACAATTTTGGACATGATGCATGTGGATGCACCTTCATCAATGATACATCGACGAACTGTGATGTTCTAAATATTGAATGGTATATGGAAAGCTACCAAAGCAGGGAGATGAGGTTCCCCACTATCTAGATCAAATGTGATGAGTCTAGTATCAGTTGGGTCGACTACCCCTAAGGCGAAAAGCAAGAATTTTTATTGAGTTGGACAGGTTTGGAGAACCTTCAATACTGACATAGTTGTAGGGGACTACACCAAGTCATCAACCAGACTGTAATTGTGTGCTGCCCTAGCCTGAGGGTTGTTGACATTCCATCATAACGGAATGCGAGAAATATGAATGGGGGGTTCAGTGTTAGGGCATGGAATCATCAAGGGTTGTCTAGTTGTAACTGGACATGCTTCCGAAGTGGTGGGAGTAGATTCAAGGGGTGCTTTGTGATGCATACCCCCGTTGCCCTCGGGTTGAGATCTGCTCAAGATCATTCTAAATTCTCCTTAAGCCGAAGTGGATTCTTTGGCTCCCTGCTGAAACCTTTAACAAATTCGATCCACATGTCCTTGTGAAAACTTGCCTTGAGTAGCTAACACCAAGAGTGAGCCTTACACTTCCATATGACCATGACCTAGTCCCTGCAGAAGCTCCTTTCACAACTCGCATGTTCACAGGTTGAAGACCCTCGACTTTTTCTTCACCCAACGCTAATACCCGAGACACGATGGGATTTGGCTCCTCCTTGTTAGCTCCCTCCACGCGTAACCACCGGCTAGGGCTAAGCACTAGTCTCACTTGCAACTCGCGAGTTGGAAGGTTGAACCTCCGGGCCCTTCTTTTACGAAACTCTGAGACGTGAAATTCAGAGAAGGTTTGACCCCTTAAGTGCTTCTCAGAACTTGCATCTTCGCGACTTGAGTTGTTGGGCCTTTGTGCTCCTTTCTTATGAGAACTCGAAGCATGAGAAGTCAACAGGGTGTTGACTCCTTCCCAGGAGACGAGTGTCCACCTGTCAACCACACAATCCCCACTTGATGGATGTGCCACGTGCTCGCCTGAGACCTCGGCCCTTGGCTCTTCATGACTCCTACAGTTGAAACTGATTCCTCCCAACCTATAAAACCTCGATACGCGATATAGCGAAGAGGTTTTGATCCAACGGTTGCTCCTACTTCTCGCTATTCGAGAATTCGCACAACCAAAGGATTTGGTCTATCCTCCAAACTCATGATATGCGATACCCCACAAAGATTCAGATATGATGCTTCTCCCATGGCTTGGATCCAACGGTCTGGATCTCTTCCTCCACTTCTCGCAACTCGGGACTTTGTGACTCCAAGAGTTTGGTCTTCCACCTCCAAACTCACGAACCCCGAGTTCGCGAAATGATCCGATGGCCCAAACTAACCATGATCGATGGTCTTTGTTGATCCTTGACACCAATGTAATGGGTTTTTCCAACCCTTATCCACCCTGCAACTCCTCTGGATCCTACGGTCCTCGCAACTTCACGAGTTCTCCATGGAGAATTTCGACCGTTCGATTTCTTCCTCAAGAATCTCTGTGAAACGAGCCAATGTTCTTCCCCCAAAACTTAACCTTTTGCGCGATGATTTCGCTTCCTCATCTCCCTTTGAAGTGTTTTGATCTCCGTCTTCCTTTGAAGTGTTCAAAGGTGTTATCCCCCCTAAGATTTCACTTTTAAACTCGAGTCTCTAGAAGGACTCCTACGCGCACTCCTTGCGACAATATTTCAAATACTCCAGGGTATTTGATCTTTCGACTCTGTGCACTTTCTGCAATAGAAGTCCTTCAACCTTTCAACCTTAGTTGATAAGTTCTAAGGCCTCGACTAGCCTGCACACACCTTGCATGGCTTCTGTGATTCACCTGCACTTTTGCTGGAATGAGAACAACGGTATCCCTCCTGAGCTTTCTGAGATAAAGCTCAGAACCCTTGTCAATGCACACCTTGCGGACGTTTCACTACACTTCTTGCAGGAACTCTCTCAGGATGAGAAACAATTGAAACTCATTCTCTTTCTCTCTCAGACTTCATACATTCAACATGAAATCACACATTCAATACAACATTGAAACAAATGCATAAACAGAGAAATAAATCAACTGTAAGCATACCATTCAACATATGTAAATAGTAAACATCATAAAACCATGAAATCTGAGTCAAAGCTTCATATATTAACTCAAATACTCCTGTACATGGGTTCTTCTCTACAGCTATCTGCTACAACTCAACAACTTATTTTCTATGCTAATGATAGAACAACAACTACCATGATACAAAGGCGAGGGTGTCTATATCCGTTCTCCCTCCTACGCTCTAACTATCTAATCTATGAATTCAAATCTACCTACTTTCATTAACTGGGCTTAAATGCCTTTTACATTGATATATGAGAGAAAATCGCTCAAGATCTATTTACAACATGCAAGTACGTTTCCCTTAACTACTACATTAACATATGTTCATTAATATTTCAAAAACATTTCAAAATGTGCAAAATGTGTGCTGCGCTCCTCCAGCTGTCTTCCGCCTTCATGCTTGCTTGGATGGCTGCTTACAATGCTCCTGCATCATACTCCCTCACTTGAAAATTTTCATGAACTCCTGTTAATGAGCTCTTGCAAGGTCTATCCATGCTTATGTATTTCTGTTTCATCTTCCCAACTAGCATCTTCAACTGGATGTCCCTTCCATTTGACCAAGTATTCAAAATACTCCTTCCTCCTGGTCTTTTTGCTAATCCTTTTGTCAATTATGCTTTCCATTTGTGGCTTTTTAGCTACAAGCATTTGTTTGGTCCATTGAACCTCTTTCTGTTTCTCTTCTACTCCTGCTTCTTCAGCTTTGTAAGGGTACAAATCCACAACATTGAATATCGGTGAGATTCTGATCCCATCAGGTAATTCAATCTCATATGTGTTTGCCCCAAATTTCTTCATGACCTTGCATGGTCCAATCTTTTTCATCTTCAACTTATTATATGTTCCCCTTGGGAACCTCTCCTTCCTCATATGTGCAAGAATAAGATCACCAACTTCAAATTGAAGTTCTTGCCTATGTTGATCTGCTATCCACTTGTATTCTTAACTTGAAGTTTGCAATCGCTCCTTAATTCGGCTGTGAAGCTCCTTCATTGCTTCTGCAAAGTCTTCTGCACTAGAACTCCTGAATTCAGCTTGTTCTGAATCTTTCAATTCAGAAACTCCCCTTGGTTGCATTCCATATACAATTTGGAATGGACTCTACCCTGTGCTTATGTTGAGTGAGTCATTATAAGCAAGTTCCGCTTGTGGTAGAATGTGATCCCATTGATTGCGGTGTTCAGTCACTAAGCTCCTCAACAAATCTACCAAGCTTATGTTCACAACTTATGTCTACCCATCCGTCTGAGGATGATATGCTGAGCTAAAAGACAAACTTGTCCCCATATTTTTCCACAATGTTCTTCAGAAATGTCCAATGAACTTGCTATCCCGATCAAACACAACACTCCTTGGTAAGCCATGAAGTCTGACGACTTCCTTGAAAAACAGGTTCACAATATGGGTTGTGTCACTGGTTTTCTGGCATGGTATGAAATATGCCATTTTTGAAAATCTGTCGACTACCACAAAGATTGAATCACATCCTCTTTGTGTTCTTGGTAGTCCCAATATAAAATCCATGCTCACTGCATCCCATGGCCTTTCTGGTATGGGTAATGGTTGATATAACCCTATGTTCTGTCTTTTCCCTTTTATGTGCTGACAAATTCTACATCTGTCCACAAATTTCTTAACATCTATCCTCATCCCTGGCCAAAAATATGAGCCATTCAACTTTGAGAACGTCTTATCATGACCAAAGTGTCCGGCCAATCCTCCACTGTGTTTTTCCTTCAGCAGATTTTCCCTCATGGAGCATTTCGGAATACATAGTTGATTTCCCCTAAACAATAATCCATCCTGGATCATATACTCAGTCCATTGGCTTCTGTCCTTGAGAATTGGATTCTCAGATGCCTCATATTCCTCCTTAAAATCTGGGTCATCCCTATACATTTCTTTGAGGTTATCAAAACCCAAAGTCTTGACTCTGAATTCCTGCATAAGCAAACATTCCCTACTCAAAGTATCAACAACTTTGTTAGTAGTTCCAGAAATATGCTTGATTACAGAAGTAAAATTCTGCATGAATTCAACCCATTTAACATGTTTTTGGTTCAACTTCTCCTGTTGAGTCATGAATTGTAAAGCATGATTATCACTGTACAAAACAAACTCTTTGGGAACCAAATAATGTCTCCATTTCTTCAGTGCTTGTATGACTGCATAGAATTTCTTGTCGTATGTTGAGTACTTAATCTTCGCTTCATTCAGTTTTTCACTGAAGTATACGATCGTCCTGTCGTCTTGGCTCAAGACCGCTCCAATTGCAATTCCACTTGCGTCACACTTGACCTGGAATGTCTTGCTAAAATCCGACAAAACCAGAATTGGTTGTTCCATGATCTTCTTCTTCAGTAGATTGAAGCTCTTCTCTACTTCTTCTGTCCAGTGAAAATATTTATGTCTTTTCTTCACTGTATCCATCATTGGTACGCTAATTCCACTGAAGTTTCGGATGAATTTCCTGTAGAAACTTGCCAAACCATGGAAGCTTCAAACTTCAAACACACTCTTCGGTGATGGCCAATTCTTAATCGCATTTACCTTTTCGGGATCCATCTTCAACTCATTCACAGAGATAACAAAACCCAAATAAATGAGTTATGTCCTCATAAATGATGATTTCTTCATATTAATTAGCAATTTCTCTTGCTGTAATCTCCTCATCACTGCAGCTAAATGCCTTAAGTGCTCTGCTTCTGTCTTGCTGAAAATTAATATATCATCAAGATATACAATGACGAATTTCCCTATGAAATCCTTCAGGACTTCGTTCATCAGTCTTATGAAAGTATTGGGTGCATTCGTTAAGCCAAATGGCATGACAAACCATTCGTATAGCCCTTCATTTGTCTTGAATGTTGTCTTCCATTCATTACCTTCTCTCATTTGAATTTGATGATACCCGCTTTTCAAATCAACCTTTGAAAAAAATATTGATCCACTCAAGCAATCCATCAATTCATCCATCCTTGGTAATGGAAATCTATATCTGATGGTAATCTTATTGATTTCTTTTGAGTATGTACACATTCTCCAACCTCCATCTTTCTTTGGGATGAGCACTGTCGAAACAACACATGGACTCAAGCTTTCCCGAATCAATCCTTTGTCTATTAAGTCCTGGACCTGCCTCTTGACTTCCGCATTTTCCTGCGGCGTCAACCTGTACACAGATTTGTTTGGTAAATTGTCTCCAGGTATAAGATCGATGTGATGGATTATACTCCTGATAGGTGGCAACAAACAAGGTAGTTCATCCACTACTATATCAGCAAACTCCCCCAACAACTTCTGGATTTCTTCTGGTAAATCATCTATCCTTGTACTGGTTAAAACAATTTTAGGCTTCCTGAACACAATAAATTGTGTGTCTTCCTTCTTCTTAACCTCCTTAAGAAGTTCCTTCCCACTCATGAGAAGTACAATGTTGCTCATCTCTGTTTTCACCTCTTGGTTTTTAATCGGCAGCAACATGTGTGTCCTCCCATTCTTCTCCAGGGTGTATGTGTTCTTTCTCCCATCATGAATCACGTTCCTGTCATATTGCCACGGTCTACCCAGCAATAGATGAAAAACATCCATGGGAATGACATCACATAATATTTCATCCTTATATCCCCCTATTTTAAATTCAATTAAACATTGTTTAGTGACATTTACCTGATGTCCTTTTTGTAGCCACGAAACTCTGTATGGGCTTGGATGTACAACAGTTTCCAGCTCCATCTTTTCTACCATCTCTCTAGATACGAGATTGTTTGTGCTACTGCTGTTCACTATGACTTTGCATACCCTGTATTTAGTTTTGCAAGTAGTCCGTAACAGACTGTTTCTTTGGGCTGGGTTCTTTCCCTCCTTCTCTAGCTTCAAGAGAAATTTCCTCATTATCAAAGATCTTCCACCCTCAACATATTCTACCTCAACATTTCATCCTTGAGCTTCGGCAATGTGAGTTTCACCACCATATTTCTTCCTATCTGGACACTCATAGGATTTATGTCCGATCTTTCCACAGACAAAACACTTTACTTCACCACCTCTGCCTCTTCCTCTTCCTCTGGCTTGAGGAAAAGTATTTCTATCAAAATACTGCCCTCTCTGTGAGATTCCTCCTCTCTCATGTTGAGATTAAGGTTTCTTTCCCTCTTCTTTAGGTCTCTGAGTTCTGTCTTGGGAAATTGTTTTACCTCTGGCCTGACTTCTACCTCGGCCTCTTTGACCTTGCTTCTGGCTCAGCTTCTCTTCAGCTTTCAGAGCTATCTGATAAGCATCTTCTACAGTCCGAATGGTCATCATGCTCATCTCATCTTGAATGTCATATCGCAGACCATTCATGTATCTGGCAACCTTTTCATCGTCGCTCTCCCGATGACCTGCTCTGATGTTTATCATGTAGAACTCTTCAGTGTATTCCTTCACTGACATCAGCTTTTGTCTCAAATTCTGCATCTTCCAAAACAGAGTGATTTGGTAATCCTTGGGTATAAATTTGGCTTTCATATTTGCAACCATTCTATCCCATCTTTTGATTTTCTGCTTGCCCTTGCAGCATCTATCAGCCTGCAGTTCATCCCACCATAGTGTTGCATGCCCTTTAAGTCTAGTAATGACATGTTTGACTTTCCTGTCTTCCTCGACATCCTCATATTCGAAGTATTTATCCAGATCTCTAATCCAGTCTAGAAGCTCTTCAACATCCAGGTTTCCCTCATACACTGGAATGTCCATTTTTTCTCTGGCACCTATCATTGCAACAACCCTGAATAGGCGTTCGTCTGTAGCATCTTCAACCGCGACTTCTTCTCCTTCGTGTCCAGCTTCATTTTCACTTTCACCTTCACTGATATCCCTAGCGTCAACTATGCACCTCTATGTTGTCTCCATAGCATCAAGCCTGGCACATAACTCATGCATTTCTCTTTCCACTGCTGGATCAGGCATCGGTCTGTCTCTTCTCCTCAGTGGCATGGCTGTAAAATGTTCCTCTTTTCTCTGCTACAGAAAGCAAAGAACTTGTTCTGAGCTCTAATACCACAACTGGTGCATATCAAACTACTCCTTTTTCTCTAGCTCCTTTTGCCTGAAATATATAGACACAATCAAGCTCTGATACCACAACTGACGCAGACCCCCATTGCCCTCGGGCTGAGATCTGCTCACGATATTTCTAAATTCTCCTTAAGTCTAAGTGACTTCTTTGGCTCCCTGCTAAAACCTTTAACAAATTCGATCCACAGGTTCTTGTGAAAACTCGCCTTGAGCAACTAACACCAAGAGCGAGCCTTAAACTTCCATACGACCATGACCTGGTCCCTTCACAAGCTCCTTTCACAACTCGCGTGTTCATGGGTTGAAGACCCTTGACTTTTTCTTCACCCAACGCCAATACCCGAGACGTGATGGGATATGGATCCTCCTTGTTAGTGCCCTCCACGTGTAACCAATGGCTAGGGCTAAGCACTAGTCTCACTCGCAACTCGTGAGTTGGAAAGTTGAACCTTCAGGCCCTTCTTTTACAAAACTTTGAGACACGAAAGTCAGAGAAGGTTTGACCCCTTCAGTGCTTCTCGAAACTCGCAACTTTGCGACTTGAGTTGTTGAGCCTTTGTGCTCCTTTCTTATGAGAACCCGAAGCACGAGAAGTCAACAGGGTGTTGACTCCTTCCCAGGCGACGAGTGTCCACCTGTCAACCACATGGTCCCCACTTGATGGAAGCGCCACGTGCTCGCCTGAGACCTCAGCCCTCAGCTCTTCTTGACTCCTGCAATCGAAACTGATTCCTCCCAACCTCTGAAACCCCGATACGCGATATAGCGAAGAGGTTCTAATCCAACAATTTCTCCTACTTCTCGCTATTCGGGAATTCACACAACCAAAGGATTTGGTCTATCCTCTGAACTCACGATATGTGATACCCCACAAAGATTCAGATCTAATGGTTCTCTTGCAGCTTGGATCCAATGGTCTTGATCTCTTCCTCTGCTTCTCACAACTCAGGACTTCATGACTCCAAGAGTTTGGTCTTCCACCTCCAAACTCACGAACCCCGAGTTCGTGAAATGATCTGACATCCCAAACTGACCACGATCGACGACCTTCATTGATCCTTGACACCAATGTAATGGGTTCGTCCAACCCTTATCCACCTTGCAACTCATCTGGATCCTATGGTCCTCGCAACTTCGCGAGTTCTCCACAGAGAATTTCAACTGTTTGATTTCTTCCTCAAGAATATCTGTGAAATGAGCCAATGTTCTTCCCCTGAAACTTAACCTTCTACGTGNTCCCTTTGAAGTGTTTCAATCTTCGTCTTCCTTTGAAGTGTTCAAAGGTGTTATCCCCCCTAAGATTTCACTTTTAAACTCGAGTCTCTAGAAGGACTCCTGCGCGCACTCCTTGCGACAATATTTCAAATACTCCAGGGTATTTGATCTTTCGACTCTGTGCACTTTCTGCAACAACAGTCCTTCAACCTTTCAACCTTAATTGATAAGTTCTAAGGCCTTGACTAGCCTGCGCACACCTTGCACGGATTCTATGCTTCACCTGCACTTCTGCTAGAATGAGAACAATGGTATCCCTCCTGATCTTTCTGAGATAAAACTCAGAACCCTTGTCAACGCACACCTTGCAGACGTTTCACTACACTCCTTGAAGGAACTCTCTCAGGATGAGAAACAATTGAAACTCATTCTCTTTCTCTCTCAGACTTCATACATTCAACATGAAATCACACATTCAATACAACATTGAAACAAATGCATAAACAGAGAAATATATCAACTGTAAGCATACCATTCAACATATGTAAACAGTAAACATCATAACACCATGAAATTTGAGTCAAAGCTTCATATATTAACTCAAATACTCCTGTACATGGGTTCTTCTCTACAGCTATCTGCTACAGCTCAACATCTTATTTTTTGTGCTATTGATACAACAACAACTACCATGATACAAAGGCGAGGGTGTCTATATCTATTCTCCCTCCTATGCTCTAACTGTCTAATCTATGAATTCAAATCTACCTACTTTCATTAACTGGGCTTAAATGCCTTTTACATTGACAGATGAGAGAAAATCACTCAAGATCTGTTTACAACATGCCAGTACGTTTCCCTTAACTACTACATTAACATCTGTTCATTAATTTTTCAAAAACATTTCAAAATGTGCAAAATGTGTGTTGCGCTCCTCCAACTGTCTTCTGCCTTCATGCTCTCTTGGCTGACTGCTTACGATGCTCCTGCATCACTGTGTATTGATGACCGCACGTGTGTAAAAGAATTTCTTCTTCGCTAGTGAGGAGGATATTGCGATCCGTCGGATTTCTAGGGTGGATGGGTCCCGGGTTTTGATATTGTCCCATGTGTGGTGGGGCAGGGTGTACCTCATGTTGGGTATTCATCACACCTTGGTGTGGAATAGGGTTTTGCAACACGACCGTGGGTGGCTGTTGCAAATACTATTGTGGGTCCTGTTGAAGGGAAGACGGTGCTAGAGGATGTGGCGCGTTCATGGAATCTTTCATCCGTTTGAAGTCATCAATTTGGGGGAAATGGTGAGTGTAATGGCGATGCTCACTGCAAAGAGCGCAAGGGAAGTTTGTCCAAAGGTTGTTTTTGTTGTTCCTCCCTTGGCGTTTGTTGTTATTATCCCCTTGGGGGTTCTGGTTACCTTGATTCTGGTTTCCCTCAATAGGTTGGTTTTGTTGGGGGTTATTTCCCCCTAGTCCCGAGTTATTATTGTTTTAGTTTTTTCCTTTATTCTTGGCATTATTCGACTCATGGGCCAGATTTTCCATATTCAACTATTCAAAAGTCTGAAATTGTTGAATGGGAGAGGGATAAACAAAGTTAAAACTGACGTGTGGTTGTCCTTATGGAGGAGCAATTGGTTGGGGGGACCAGAAAATGGAAAATATAGATTTTGTTGTGGCAATGATTTGTAGGGAACATAGGAAGGTGAAGCACTTTCTCTAGTGCCTAGGTTATATGATGAGGTAGAGGGGGAACCTGAACTTGGTTGAGAAGCCAGGCACATGATGGGTGCTGATAGAGGTCCACTCATGGGTGGAGGGTGAGCAACAGGATATGGTTGTTGGTAAAGGGGAGGAGGGTAACAAGATGACCCTCCATATTTCAGCGGATATTGGGGTGTACTATACATAGGTGGTGGTTGGATGTACGGGTTGTGGTGTGTTTTGGTACCAATCAACCCATCCTCTGCGTGAGACATCCCAGGTTTGTCCTGGCCAAATGGTACAAGTCTCGATGTGTCAGGTATTAATGTGTATAAGTAACCCGACTGAGCATAAATGAGGTCGTACTGTTGATCCTTGTTGATGGATTGAACTTCGGTTTGGGGGAAGGTGGATGCCACAACTTTGGCAAGTATAGATATGAGTGATTTGAGAAACCAATCGAGATGTTGTTCTTTGGTGGTTTCTGCTTTACATAAACTACATTTCCGACGCCATTCGTGAATGTGGTGAGCAATATGTGTAGCTGAGGTTTGTTTGCACTCAGACAGTAGTTCTAGACCAGTTTCATGACGAACTGGTAGTTGAAAAAAGGCTAAGAATTCTTTGGCCAAGGATTCAAAAGTCACGTGGGACCCTGATTTTTCATCCACATACCATTTGGCTGATGGACTGGTGAGTGTGCGTTGAAATAACCTTAAGCGGATGGAGTCATCCATGATGTTGTTTGGAGAGCACCATAAGTGGAAGGTCATGACAGGGTTGGCAGGATCTTCCCCCAATTTTCCTTCAAATTTTGGAATATCTTAAGGTAGTTTGGTAGGCATATTGGGCCATGTGGGGTCATGCAATATAGGGTCACTCGTGATTTTACTCAAATAAGGAATGTTGAGGGATGCCAAATATGGCATGGGGGGTGGCAGTGTAGGATTAGTTCCATCCATGGTGTGAGAAGGTAGTGGACCTGATCCTTGAGGGGGATTTGATGGGGTTGCACTTCTCTTTTGAGAAGAAGTTTTCCTCCCACCTCCTTGTGAAGGAGAGCTAGTGGATGAATGGCCTTGGGAAATGGTCCCAAGTAAGGTGGAACCAAGAAATATTGATCTAAAAATAGTGGCACTCACAAGGGTGTGAGACAGTTGAGACGATGAGTTGGAAATACTAGGAACTCCTCCCAAGCATCTGGAACGATGTGGATTCTGTGGGTCCCATATGATGTCCGACTAGCAAAGTGAATGTGTGCAAATGTTGATGATAGCAATAAATGAATAAGAGACTTGTATAATTTGGACCTTCACAATATATCTCACAATCGCATGTAATCAAATGAGCATCATACATAAATCAACTGTAAATATGCATACATGTGGGTAGGTGGATTTTGTCTGCATGGGAGAACAAAGAAAACAAATGCTCGTGTCCTAAAAAGACGTATCATCTTTCCTCTCAAATAACACTAGACCTTCCAAGAGCACTCAACAGTGGGTTCTGAAGCCACCAAAAGAGGAACTAGTGAAGGATGAAGTGAACAATTATAATGAGGGGTAGAGGGTTCATATCCTGAAAGAGCTGGCGATATTTCCCAATAGTCACACAAAATCTGATCAAGGTGCAATTATAGCCCACAATTGCCACCTGAGTAGATGTCCTAAATTTGGCCACTAGGTAACTCGGTCAAAGTGCGACATTTAGATTTTCGGCATCAGAAATGGGTCATGGGCTATATCCCTTTCAAGAGTTGGGTGACTCAAGGGGGAACACACAAAACAACCGGTTCTCAGCCTTCAACCCTTCATGGGTATCTCCATGCCTTATGGTGTTAAGAACACTTGACTTGGAGGATTTTAAAAGTTCCCTATTTTGTCAACTTCTAATGTTTGAAAATGTGAGAACCAGATAATGGGGGGTTATTTGGATGCCTACCCCCAAGATCCTACCTAGACTAAAAAATTTCTTTTGGCACCACTTGTGGAGGAAAACTTAGTGATTTTTTAGAAAAAATTTAGATGTACTAGTTTGAGAGATTGGGGGTATGAACCAATCTCGTTTGAATTAAGTGGGTGTGGAAATAGTGGGACATTTCAAAATTCCTTTGGAGAAAACCTACTTCAACCTCCACAATTCAAGATCAATTTATGTGAGTGAGGAGTGACTTCGTGTGTGAGCAAGTGATAAAATATGCCAATTTTTTAATAATTTGGGTGTGAATTTGCAACATGTGTACTTCATGTGGTCCTTACAAATCTTGGTTACCTATCTTACTAGATGTCATTGGTACAACCTTGCAGAATTTCAAAAGCCCTAAAGAACTAGCATGTGGACATATGGGTCCTTACCAATCCTTTAAACACCCTAATGTTGTTTACACTAAGAAAGCTTTGAAAACTATCCTAGATTGCAAGCATGTGAGCATGTATGGGCCCGTTACTTTGATATTTAAAATCTCCTAGTGATGTAAACTAAGAAAGTAATTCTCAAGAAACTATCCTAAGTTTGCAACATGTGGGCATGTATGGGCCCTTACAAATTCAAGATGATTTCAAAAAGAAACTAAGAGGAGCCCTAGGGGTTTTTTTCCTCTCCTAAATATTTTGTTAAGGGAAATGAAAGGTCCCCTTAACCACCTTTCTTATTCTCAAGATCACTCTATGGTGCAAGAGAATAGCATACTCAATGATTAAAGTTGATTCCTGGTCCCAATGCAGGTGTTTTTATATGTGGTAGCAAAGAATCTCAACTTACTTTTTACAATCAAAACAAGCCATCCATGTGGCAACCAAAGAAAAAGAGGAGAAATATGGTTCTTTTTGTTAGAAAAACAGGACTGCGGAGCAATAAAAATAAAACAAATGCGGAAACAAAACACAGAAGATACACAATACAAGAGAGACACAGATTTACGTGGTTCACCCAGTGTGGGCTACGTCCACCAGAGAAATTGTTAGGTCCTTTCTTTATTATTATCCAGCAAAATGAAGGGATACAACCTACAGCAAAACCCGATGTAACTTCCTCTTCTTTCTCTCATAGTCTCCTCTCTCAGAATACCATACTCGCCAACATACATAGCCGCAATACATTTCCCTCATAAAAGAGGGTTGCCTTCTAGGGAAAAAAACCCTAACATAATCTCTATTGTTAGATCTGCGACCTTATAATGAACGATCCAGATTTATAATGAAATTACAATATACTTTTACAAGGCAATTTTTTCTTCGGGGGCTTCGCCCCCGAACCCCTGTTGGGGGCCTGCTTGCCCCCAGACCCCCCAGGCAGGGGGATAGCCCCCCCGGACCCTGCAGAGGGGGTACCCCCCCTCTGCACTCCCCCGCGTGGAAGAGTGTACATACTTCTGGGGTGTAAATACTTCATGGGGTATAAACACGGCTGNACTCCACTGCTGCTGTATATGCTGGACTCTAAACCTTCTTGGACCTGGAAAATTTCTCATCTTCATCTTCATTCTTGAAGACCAACTAAAACTGAGCAAGAACTTAGTTTCTCCTTGGTTACTCCCTTTGTTAACATGTCTGCAGGATTCTGGCTAGTGTGTATCTTTTCCAGCTTCAATTGTCCATCTTCCAAGGTGGATAGTATGAAGTGGTACCTCAACTGTATATGCTTAGTATTCGAATGGAAGGCTGATTTCTTTGCAAGGTGAATGGCACTCTGACTGTCACAGTACAACCTGTTGTTCTCCTGCTTCTTTCCTAATTCCTCCATAAACCTTTGTAACCAAATCATCTTTTTACTAGCCTCTGTAGTAGCA
>JASDQU010013569.1:0-33575 GCA_032191745.1 Picea mariana | reverse complement strand
GAGATATTGAAAGCCACCGACGCTGCCAGGCTCAGCCGTATCGTTCCTAGAGCCTTTTTGTCAAGAATCTCCCATTCTTCCTCCTTTATGGCCGTAGGCTTCTTTGCTACTCTGCTCAATAGTAGGAATAGATCCTTCTGATATAAATAATCTTCCATCTGCATCTTCCATAACTAGTAGTTTTGGCCGTTAAATTTCTTGATCCTAAACTTTCCATCTTCCGACATTGCTCCCACTCGAACCAGGAACCCTCTTTTCCTGCGAGTTACATTACGCTCTGATTCCAATTGTTAGAAAAAAAAGACCGCGGAGCAATAAAAATAAAACAAATGTG
The DNA here is from genome assembly GCA_032191745.1 of Picea mariana. NCBI lineage: Eukaryota > Viridiplantae > Streptophyta > Pinopsida > Pinales > Pinaceae > Picea > Picea mariana. The sequence continues at coordinate 33,241 of JASDQU010013569.1, read as the reverse complement.
GAAATGAAACACAGAAGACACACAATACAAGAGAGACACATATTTACGTGGTTCACCCAGTGTGGGCTACGTTCACCAGAGAAATTGCCAGGTCCTTTCTTTATTATTATCCAGCAAAATGAAGGGATACAACCTACATCAAAACCCGTTGTAACTTCCTCTTCTTTCTCTCACAGTCTCCTCTCTTAGAATACAATACTCACCAACATACATAGCCGCAATACATTTCCCTCATAAAAGAGGGTTTCCTTCTAGGGAAAAAAACCCTAACATAATCTCTATCGTTAGATCTGTGACCTTATAATGAACAGTCCAGATTTACAATGAAATTACAATATACTTTTACAAGGCAATTTTTTCTTCGGGGGACGCTACCCCCAAACCCCCGCTGGGGGCCCGCTTGCCCCCAGACACCCCAACCAGGGGGATAGCCCCCGGGACCCCGCAGAGCCTCTAAATTAGGAAGATAATCAGGCTCCACAACCAACACTTTTTACCCCCTAAGTGCTTATGTTTAACTAAAATTTCATGTGGGAAAGGAATCTAAGTGGAGTGCATTTACAAACTGCATGAAAGCAAGATTTTGAAGGCTAGGGGCCTTGAAATCATCACAAAAACTCTTACAATTTTGAAATTTTGGATAGGTATGCAGGTTACAGTTCAGACAGAGGCACAGTGGACGCACAATGCATAGAGAACCGAAGACCTTTTGGCGCACAGTGCGCAACGAACAAATGTACTTTGGGCGCACAATGCGCAGAATGCGCGTTTGTGGGATGAAATACCCGTGCACGTTCTGCTACGCGTCGGGGGGGAATTTTGAGTGGAATACTCCTCCTCTAGCTCCAAACTTAGCTCTTGACAAGTAAGGCTAGGTCGATTATGGTATTTGCAAGACAAATGTGTAAAAAATAAGTTCTCTCAAAGCCCAAATAGGGAGGAAACTGATACCTTATCCCCAGTATGGTCGCCAATTTGTTGTGTATGTTTCGTCACTTGGGTGAGCAAAACAAGGGCACTTGCATGTCTAGTTGGGCCTACTAGACAAGATAGAGGTTAGTGCAAGAGTTAAACAATATAAGCACATGAAATAAACATGTAAATAAACTAAAAACAACTAAGGAAATAAAACTAGAATGTATAAGAAACTTTGAACCGAAATCAATCAACCAAATGACCAAGATTATCCCACCAATGGATAACTATATTAGTTGGAAAAACACCATAGATAAAGGAGGACTTATGGATCCCCTCTTCCTCCTTGGGAGGGCTCTTGAGTTCCCTAATTAAGAGCTTTTCTTACAAAGGTGAAATAGAAAGCAAATGATGAAGAAATCAATGCCTATTCCCTCAAGAGGTGAGTGGAATGGCCTATTGGAATGTTGCTAGAATTCTCCAAGAAGAAAGGAGGATTCTTGAAGGAGGATTGAGGCAGCATAACAATACTATGAAATTCTTGAATTCTTAGTGCACACATGGCCTCCATTTATATCATGTCTTTGAGGCAATATCCAATTGGTTCTTAGTGTGAACAAGGGGCCCTTTAGGGAACCCTTTGGTCCTTGAATAGCCCCCCCATACAGATTCAACTCATATTTGAGGGTCAAATCAAGTTGGGATCTGGTCCATAAGTGGTTGAGGGGCCGACAAGAACCATAAATGTGTTGTTCACAAGAGTGCATGGATTTTTTCGTACACAGTCATGCATATTGCGCATTGTGCACTTTTCTGGCTTCCTTGGTCTGCGCATTGTGCACACGCTTCCTTTAGTGAGTTAGTGCATGTCAAGTTTTGCCCAGTTGTATAGTTTCTGCCTCTTGAAAATGTGTTTTTAGTGTTGTAGGTGAACTAATGTTTGTTTGGCATTATTGTATTTCTGTAATCATTTGCGTGCAATGTTGCATACGAAATTTCAGTGATAACAATGTCTTCTAATCAAGTAGGTGGATAGCTATTGAGATTAGGACAATAACATGTGCTTATTCTCCTAGGGTTTTACACTAGCAATTTCATAATCTTAGTAAATGCAAAGTAAAAGATACCATAACCATTCAAAGAAAGAAGAATTGCATATTTTCACTTACATTAACTAAGAATAATCTAGTAACATGCCCTAGTTGAATACTTTCCACCATGAAAATGCCAAAAACCACCAAAAGAAGCCTCCTCCAAGAGTTGTGCACCACTTAATTTCAACCAATAAGCCTTAAAGAGGCCAAATTTCAGACCTTGCACTTGTGTGAGTGAAAGATAATGAAAAAATATAAGGGATTATTCCCTTATTTATACAATTCAAATGACATTTAATTACAAATTAGGTCAAAAAAGGCTAACATGGCGAGTTACATCAATAATCTAGTTTTTTACATAAAATTGACAAATTAAACCCTAAAATGTGCAAAAGAGGTGACATCAAGCCCTTATAGGGTGTTGGGACTCATAAGTGAGATGTTGGCCTCCAGGAGAAAAATGTTAGGCCTTGCAAGGCCTCTAGATCATGACACACGTTCCACTTGGCACACAACTGCCTCCATCATGTCCATCTGACGTTGGGTGACGTCAAGGGTCACAAAGGTGACGTCATGGGCTTTCCAAGTCCAACATTCAAGGGGAAAGGAAAGACCCCTTGGTTTCAGGCCTACCAAGCTGTCTCTGGTGGAACATCCTCCTCTCTCTCCAGTGAAAGACTCTGGTATATGTCTACCCCTAGCTGGAGTCTCAACATCCATTTGGTGGGATTTTATCCCTATGGAGGTCCGAGCTAATCATATCCCCATATGTACCTATCCATTGGACGTGGTCCTGTAGAAATAGCAAGTGCACCCTCCATGGGCTCATAAGTCACAGGGATCATAGCAATGTCAATCACATCTAGTAATCAAGTTACCCAAATATGTGCATAAAACCCCCCTTTTCCTAGACAAGTGTTCAAAGACATTATGATATTCTACAAGTCAGGTTTGGAGAGGGTTCCAGGACATCCTATTGGGATAATTGTCAAAAGGTGTGGGGTGTTTCTAGGTGAGGACCAATCTAGGTCATGTAAGTGTATGAGATGGTGTGGGGGATGCTTGGGCAAGGGTGCAGTGATGACAGGGAAATGTAGGTATTACTTGTGGGTGCCTTTGAAGAGGGTGAGATGCACCTTGTCATGGATGCAATTGTTTCCTAGCCCATTCAATGCCTTTTTACTTTTTATCTTATTTATTTTTCTTTCAAAAGAATAGTTGGGGGACACTGCCTCGACATGGTTACCAGTGGTGACAGTGTTACCCACAAGTATTTCACGGAGATGAGAAGGTTCGCTTGTGATGAGACCTCATTTCTCTTGGGTATGCCACCAAGAGACACTACCCTGGTGTGGTGACCAAATGAATAGTAGTTTCATACCTCTATATTCCCATGGACCTAATAGGATGGCTCGTGATGAGACCCCCTATCCACCAACTAGGTCTTGAGTTTTATCTTTTTATTTGGGTCCCCTCTTTTCTTGCTGAGAAGCCTTTTATTTCTTTCTCGGGGATCCATGTGCTAAGCATCTCAATTTTTTTACCTTTGGATTTTAACTTTATCCAGTTACTTTTACCCTCTAGGCCTTTAGCCCCTTCTTCCCACAAGGCAAGGTACAACCCTTACTAGCTTGGAAAACCCAATGCCCGAACCAATGCAGGGGATTGATGAAGGGGAAGATGGTGAAAATTGATAAGTATGGAAGGAATGGATGATGAGCTTTCATAATCCCACCCAGTGGCAACTCACTCCTAAGGGAACCAACTTGCTAGGGAATTCTGTCATTCCCCCCAGGTATGGACAAGCCAAAAGGAATAGTGTCCAAGCAAATGTCATGACGAAAAAGATATTTAAATGCACATATTCAAATTCTTTGAGAATCAGAGTTACACATACCATGATACCCAGACTCATTACCTCATGGAGCAAGACCCATTGCTACTTCAGAACCAGGACGATGGGATGGATGTTGTTATTGTTGACATAATGGAGGCGCTGAAGAAGAAGGATGGGCCCTCTAGGTCCAGGCTCAAGTCAATATGGCTCTCGGTACTCTATGTCTAGGACTTGTGGGCCTCGATACATAATCTCCTTAGTTATGCATAGGATAGTGGATAACAAGATCAACGATGGTCTCCTACGAACGTCTGGAAGAGGCATGCTTCTATCCTTTCTTTTGTTGGAATTTACATTTATCTAGCATACTTGAGATTTGAGTTGATTTCTTGGTGTCGCTTCATCTATTGTGGTCCTACCCCAAACCATAGAGATTTATTCCTCATAACACAAGAAGAAACAAAATATTTTGAAAACATTAAGGAGGTTGTGTGTACAACTTCTGTCCTAACCACACCTGACTTCACAATTTTTATTATTGTGGAGTGTGATGCCTAAGGCCATGGCATTGGTGCAATTTTAATGTAAGAAGGAAGGCCCCTTTCCTTTGAAAGAAGCCAACTTAAAGGAGAAAAATTACTCAAACCAATTTATGAAAAAGAAATTTTGGTCATACTACTTGTAGTTAAGAAATGACTCCCTTACCTAATAGGAAGACACTTCAAAGTAAAAAAATATCATGATAGTTTGAAGTACTTATTGGAGCAATGATTATCTTCAAAAGAACAAAAAATATGGGTTACAAAGATGTTGGGTTATGACTTTGAAATTATTTGCAAGAAAGGAAAACATAATATTGTAGAAGATGCACTTTCAAGGAAAGAAAAAGAAACAAAGGGTTCACTATGTTTTATTTCTATTCCACAATTTGATTGGGTGGAAGAAGCAAGGATAGAATGGAAGCGATATCAAGAGGTATGTAAGATCATTCAACAAATACAAGAGGACTCTAGTGCGTTAGATAAATTTGTATAGATGAATGATTCGCTATGGTACTATGATCTACAATAATTCTCAACTCAAACAAAAGGTCCTTTTGGAATCACACACTTATCCTATAGGAGGATATTCAGGGTTCTTGAAAACTTACCACAGGATCAAGAAGGATTTTTTCTGGGAAGGTCTTAAAACTAATGTTCAAAAGTTTGTGTATGAATGTGTGGTCTTCCAACAGAATAAGCGAGAGACAATCAAGAATCCAGGTCTCCTACAACCATTAACTATACCAAATAAATGATGGGAAGAAGTTTCAATGGATTTTATTACAGGTTTACCCAAATCTGAAGGAAATATTGTCATCATGGTAGTAGTGCATCGAATGACTAAGTATGCCCATTTTTTCTCTCTCTCTCTCCCCCCCCCTCTCTCTCTCTCTCACATCCCTTTAAATCAAGTACAATATCTTCAACATTCATGGAAACAATTAAAAATCTACATGATGTCCCCAATATTATTGTAAGTGACAGAGATCTAATTTTCACTAGAGATTTTTGGACTAAATTATTTTCTTGTTTGGGTACTCAATTGGCTCATAGCTCATCTTACCATCCTCGATCCAATGAGAAAATTGAGGTTGTAAATAAATGTCTATAAGGATATCTTTGTTTCTTTACATATTCTAAACATACACAATGGGTCAAGTGGTTTCCCTTTGCAGAATGGTGGTACAACACATCATTCCATACTTCGTCAAAAATGTCCCCATTTCTGGCACTTTATGGATAACATCCTCCATCCATCACATCCCCCTTGAAAGGGACTACAAAGTTTCATGTAGTGGAGGACCACATAAGAAACCAACAAGACGTTCTCATATTATTGAAGGACAACTTGGTTATGGCACAAAATATGATGAAACAACAAACAAATCAACATCACAGTGAAAGGGAATTTGAAGTGGGGGATTGGGTATTTTTTAGGATACAACCATATAAACAAATGTCCCTCAAGAAACAAAATAATGACAATAAATTAACACCCAAATGTTATGGCCCCTATAAGGTATTGCAAAGGATTGAAAGTATGGCTTACAAATTGGAGTTGCCTCCATCTTCACGTGTACATCCAATATTCCATGTTTCTTGCTTAAAGAAGGTAATGGATGATAAGATCGCAGTCCAAACTATTTTTCCATAGATTAATGAAGAATGTAAAATCATACTAGAACCATAAATAATCCTTTAAACAAGGATTAAGTGGCTGCAAAATCCAACAATTATTGAGTACCTTGTCAAATGGAAGAACCTACCAGTGGAAGAGGTGACATGGGAAGATGAGTTCTTCATGCAAAAACACTTACAGTTAATCAAGTGTTGAGGAAAACAAGTTTTTGAAGGATATGGACATGTTAATCCCTAGACAAAGCCCCATGTTATGTATAAAATCCCTTATTAAGCCCCTAGATGTTGAATTATTACATTTCTAGTGTTATATTAATAGGTCAGATAGAACCCTTAATTGTACCCTTTCATTATAATTGTACCCTTTATCTCCTATATATATACCAAGGGGCTAGTCTTATGATCATATTATCTCATCTCATATTGTATTCTGAATTGGATATATTGTAAAAGGAGGTTTCTCCCTCGAATAGGACTGTATTCATTGACTTTTTATCATTTTTAAGGCGTTGTATCATATATAAATCATTGAAAATAATAATATGAATTGCACCAAGAGGTGCTTTCTACATCCCAAGTAGGTATGCCATGTTTATAATGCTTATGTGGCACATATTGGATAAAAAAATTCAAATTAAATAATAAAATACCAACCTAGATCCATCTAAACCTGGGATCTATTAAGTGTCAAGAGAGATCACATCCTTTAAGGTGTAAACCTTTTCCTTTTTCACTATAAACCGAGAAGAATCATGTCCCTTAAGGTGTAAACTTTTCCTCAAGATTTTGAACTCTAAAAACTTTTGAACATTGACTTCAAGTATATGATCCCCCTCGTCTCTTGATTGATTTAGGCGTTTATATGAATCTAGGTTAGTTATAATAATAAAAAAATTCATTTTTCGGGTGAAAACGAGGAATTACAAATGAATTCACCCAGTGGTCAAAATCCTGAAATGGAACCACAAATGGAACTTTGACCAAGAGATGTCAGTGCATGATTAATTATCGCACACTTTGCAATAGCCGAGAAGCCCAACTCCTGTTGATCGATTGTATGGTTGGATGAGGGATCGCTTGTTCTGGAACATGAACTGGTGATAACCTACAACAATTCTTTGCCTGTACATTTGGAGGCACTTGAGACTTGGCATCTGGATACTCTGTCAACACCTATGAGCATTTTGGGCAGTTGGCATTTGGAGATTCATATTTTTTTCAATGGGAAGTATCCCACAGGCAAGCTCTCTTTTTATTTTAAAGGATTTAAGTATGTTCAAGTATGGGAAGGAATCCAACGTGGACTTGCTAGCGGTGGGTTTGTTTGGTGCATGGATCATTTGGCATATGTTTTGGTTGAAAACTTGACCTAACCATGCTTGCCTCCAACCTAACCAATGCCTCATTCTACAATTGTTTGTTCCACACATTGTTTTGAAATATTTGGTAAGCTATTCGTTTGTTTTCATATTATTGTTTTCAAATTTGTCTGCAATTTGAAGTAGAGGTTATGTTGGGCATATTGAAGTAGTGAAAGGAAAATTATTCTATTTGTAGTTTATCATTGTTTGATTGTAGTGTGTCTTGCTAAGATTTTGTAGGAACCTTGCACCTTTAAGTATATCAATAAGATGGTCAAATTTTTATAAGGCTATATCAAACTTGGTAATTTACTTTAACTCCTTTGAAAAATTGTACTTGAGATACTAAAAGTACAAGTGCAACAATTACAATAAATAAATTAGATCATGCGCCCAATCAAAAGGTTACTCCAATCCATCAAAAACCAACATGGAATAACTCCTTACATTTGTAGAATATGAAGTTGAAGGGGAGGTTTAGAAAATAAGATGACTTGCATGAAATTCAAAATGAGATCTAATATGAAGCACTTTCATTGTACTTGTTCATTTGTTACTTGACATTCATTTAAATGGAGACTTACAATTAATGCATAAGATATCTTAGGTGCCTCTTCTTGGGCTAAAATGGGATCTAACACTTTCATGAACTTGCAAGAACTTGCAATTGCAATTTCTCTTCTACAACTAGTTCTTTTTCATTATTTGAGTGAAAATATTCTTCTTCACCCTATGTTATTTCTCCAATCCAAAACACAATTTCTCATATACATGTAATTCTTGTGGATGTGCTCATTTTGTAACTTTGAGGAAGGATAACACAAAAAATAAGCATTCGATACTAGTTTTATGCGTCACACCACTACAAAGCATGAATGTCATTAGATTCATTGTATTCTATTTGTACACACAAAAACATGGACTTAATGTCACAAAAACTTGATTCTAGAAGGCTAATGTACTCATCGATTGGAAACTCAATTTCGAATTTAATGTCTTGTAGAGGTTGTTAGCGATATTTCCTGTAAAGGGGGTGTTTTCCTAAGAGATGGGCCCCTTTGGGTGGAAAAATGAAAAGAAGTAGGGTAAGAACCCTCTTACCCTAAGTTGGGTCGCAAAATGCGTGTTTCGTTAAGCGACGGGAAAATCTGGGCGGCCAGAATCTGCACACCCAGATTTGCGGCTAGGGTTCCATTCTAGACCCCCTTCGTCATTCTACCTTTAACAAAGGGGGGGGTCTGGAATTGAGCGCATAGGTTTCGATGGATTATATTGGGGTGCTCATTTCTATGGACAAGAATGGATTCCGAACCCCCTTTTCCTTTCTACCTTTAATAAAAGTGGGGGGGGTCCAGAATGGGCGACTTTGTGTGGGTCCCCCTATCATTCCCTCATGATTTCCTCCACCTTTCATCTTCTGCCATCTGTCTTCCACTCCATATCTCACCTCCACTCAGTGCCATCCTGGCCCACCTTATTCTCATTTCAACCTCTTTCCTTCCAACACCTATCCCTCTCCTTTTTGCATCGCTCTGTCATAAGCAATGTGTCTTCCCTCGACCAATCATGTCCCGTCACCTCCTCATTCATTGTTTCCCCTCATCCCTGCCTGGTCACCGCTCATCCACCACTTCCAATCATGTGCCCCAGTCTTCGCACCGGCCTCCATGCCTTATCATTAGTTCGTTCAGCCGATCTAGGTGGCAGCGCGAGAGGGCCTCCACGTCCCAAGAGTGCAGAGTTGACCGGGCCATTCCCAATCCCAAGGAAGCAGTTATTGAGGTGGTTGGTGGTGGTTAGACATCGTCTCCACCATAAATGGAAAGTCTAGAAAGGGACCTGAGACAGGTCAATTATTTTGCAGGGTTGCCAGGAGCCTGATTGCATCTGACATAAGCACACGACCATCCAAAGACTGCATGTGCAGTCTACTAGTAACATGCAGACGTAATGTTTTTAATGATAAGTCTCGGTTTTGCTGTTGTTATTGGCTTTGGGTATATGTAGGCAATTTTTCCATTTTTGTAATCTATTGATGGTAGAGCAAAGCTCCCGAATGTAAAGCTTTAACAAAGCCTCTGGTTCTTTGGTTTTACAATGATATTTTGAGTTTTCTTGTTTAATGGCGGCCAACCTCCTCCTTTCCTTGTTCCTCTGAATTTGAAAGCCCGGGTATGGATGATCCAGTCGGGTGTTGTTGTAACTATATAATGTATGTTTGATTGTATTAGTTCTGAAACATTTGAGGTTTACTTTGAAGTTTCTCTGGTTTGAGAGGATCTCATATCTGAGACTTTTCCCCTTTCTTTTCTTTCACTTACTCACCACTATGCAAATTTACTGGCTTAAGTTAGATCAAGACCTCACATGTCTTTGTTGTTCCAGCCCAGTTTTCTGAGTGAGCGATATTGTTCTAAGTTCACCTCCATTCGATCACCCCCCTTTTAACAAATTGTGACATAAACTGATGGGCGTCAGGGTCTGCTTTTGCTGCAATCTAGGAGTGGCTTCCGATGCCAACATTTCTGGTGTCGTTGCCAAGGACGAAGTTGAATATTTTCCCTGGGATTGAATGACAAAGCTTACTGGTCCCGAGGGTGCATCATAACCTAGTACATCGAGATTGCTACTCTGCACCTGGCGACTCCAATGTTTCCACATCATTGTTTCAGTTGTGGCTGCTTTAGCATGCCTGAAAGCTAACCCAAAGGAGCTTTCTCAAGAAGGTTTCAATTGTTGCTTTCTCAGCCTGAAAAGTTTCCTGAGAGAACACAACGTTTAAGATTTGGCCTTTGATGGTGAACAAGGACCAGACACATTCAAAGCTGTGAATATTTCATCTGGAAACTCCATGATTCAAGGATTGATTGGCGACTCCGTTGGTTCGAAATGGAGAAAATCCTAGCTCGGAGGTTTGCTCCTTTTAATTTTTCTTCTATTCCTGATTTTCCTAATGTTGTTCCTTCTTCGGATGAATGGAATGATTATTTGCCCATATTTAGAGAGCGTAAGGAGGAAAACCCTGCTCAGCATCTCCGTGAGTTTCATAAACTCATGCATCAGTGGGAGATACATCATGAGGATGTATTATTGAAAATGTTCATGTTCCCGTTAGCAGGGGATGCTCGTGGATGGTATCAATGGTATCATTGTTGGTTTCTTTGCATAGATTTTCTTGCTTGTCTGGTTGTTTGTTGTAAGAGGTTCTAACACCTAGTTTGTTTATAGTTTACTTTCCCATCTCTAGACTATTGGAAGCTTCGACCAAAAGTACATCGCCTGACTTCGAAAGAGAATTGAATGAGAACCTTTCTCATGTGGAGATTCAAAATACTCTTTCTCCTACACCTTGTCTTCCATCAACTAGACATCGACTCGAGCTCACTCGATTATCTTTCGACCTTGGCATTCTTCCAACTGAGTTCAAATTTCCAATGCATAAGAAAAGAAATTTCCCACGACTTTATGTGGATTAAAAATCATCATCTTGACCCTACTTATGTCATTTAGAGGAGAGTATCCACACATTTGACTTGTGATCCTTTCCACTAGAGTCGACTTCCTTTTTTGTATTTGACTGAATATTACCAAGCCAATTATATCGACAAGACCAACATATCAATTTTTGGACTGTGGATTTTCTATCTCAACTCAACTGCATGAGTTTTTTCTTGACTCGACAATTACATGGTATTGTTGATCCCCCAACATCCCTTTTGACTGGCTTATAGTTTTCCTAGCCACAATTTTTCTCGACTAGCCATTAGTCAACTCGACCGGTGCCCTAGCGGATATCTTTGACCCAACTACTTGACAAAAATATGTCATTTTTGGGGTTTTATACTTGAATCGCTAGCCGACCAATGTGGACACTGAACCATCTCTTGTTCCTTCAATTAGTGGCCTATGCAGGTGCATGTTGAGACCTGGTGACTTCTTCGCATGGACGATGGTATCCGCGTGACCGGTATGTATGATTGGTATGTTCATTTATAATTCTACATTACTTTGATAAATAGAGGTCCATTATTGGAGGTAGCATACAAATAAAACCCACTTGGTGTATGTCAATTGGTGAAGATAGACTTATTATTGTTGTCACTTCCTTGTTTCACCCTTTTCTTTGCAGATTTTTTCCCTTAGCTCTTTCCCTTCATTGATGATGTGCATGTTTGATGAATATGAAGTATCGATGCTTCAAAAATTGTAGGAGATTAATGAGAAAAAAGCCATTGCCTTGGAATAATCTCATAATCGACTTCACATAGAAGTCATTGCCTTGAAGGATTTCGTTTCCCAGTTGCAAAATAAGAATCAATGATTGAGAAGTGAGATGGAAACAACCCATACCCAGCTAGAAGATTAGGCTGCCCTATTTCAAACCAGCCTTCTGCAACAATTTGATGAGAAATCTAGGAAAAAATTTCACCTAGAATAGATAATGGAAACCATTTTTCAAGATCTAGTAGATGATTTTGGAAATAAAATAGATCTTATCGATGTTATTGAGAAGGAAGTGAAAAATATTTCTCATATAGAAAATGATTCCTTAAAGATACAGAATGAAGAACTGAAAAATCAATTGAAGACCGAAGAAAACATGTTCCAAACTATTATGGTTGAGCAATCTAGGAGGGTTACTGTCATGGGGAACACCATGGAAAGCTTCTTCTAGACTTTTGCAAATGAATTTCAGGACAAGTATGACCTTCTTAAAGACTTGGAGAAATAAGTGAAATTTATTCCTCATGCAAAAAATACTACCTTGGGCATTGACATCAACCAATTGACAGAAACAAATGCCCAACTGACTCATGAGGTTTCCCACTTACAAGCCTCTATCGATGTGTTTCATGAAGAATTTTCTCCTCTTCAAGAAGATAACAACTGTCTATTTGAAAAATATCAGGCATTAAGAGAATATTATGATTCCATATTGTTGCAACTGATTGCGAAGGATGAGACTATTCAAGGCTTGCAGGACTGCAAATAGAACTTTGAAGAACAAGTTCATCGACTGCATAATTCTAAGAAGAAGAATGATGTTGTTGAGCTGCCAAGCTCACCCATTTCTTCTCCACCCCCTGATGCTCTTTGTAAGAAATATGTTGTTGATTTGTGCATTAATACTAATGATTGTTTTGCTTCTCCCAACTTTGAAAAACACACTACAGGTATAGGGTCTTGATTGCTCAACAAGATGGGATACACTGGAGGAGCACTTGGAAAGAATGGATAGGTCATTGTTGCTCCTATTACATCTGAGATGAAATCACCAAGAACAAGTCTTGGATATGATCTTATTATTGTCTCCTTCCCTACACCTCGCCTTGCTGCAACCAAGGAAGTTTTATTTGTTGCAATTGGAGTTCATATGTATTTTCCTAAAGAGAAATCCAATGTTAATTGTGTTGAAAAAATTGATGATATGGTTGTTCCCAACATGCCAAAATATGAGAATATTGTTATGGATAACTTTGTTGTTGATATGTTGGGTTGTTCTACTCCTGAGAGTACACCAAAACCTTAGCCATATTCTTTTGATCAACTAGCACATAAATTTGTGTCGTATCGTCATCCTCACCATTGAATAAATAGAAATCATACTTTCAGATCTTTGTAGAAGAGATGTGAAAGACAAAAATGTTGACCAGTATAGACTCCCACGATAGATTGTGGTTGGATTGATGAGTGGTCATGGGCACATCTAACCAGATGTTTGAGGATTTCCCACCGTTGTGTCTCATCGACTGTATAGTCGTGTAGCATTCCTATTCATTATTCATTTCTTTGGAGTGGTCCACCAAGGTTCAACCACACATGATAAATGACTAGAGTTAAATTCAAATATTGGTCAATTGAGATTCGACCTGAGATGATAGTCGATTGGTGTTTTCGAAAAATATATATTGTTGGTACTTTGATCCCTCAATTGTGTTTAAGGGGGGGAGTACTTGAAGTTGCTAATGTGTAACCCAATTGATGTGTTGTCTTATTGACTCGACTACTTCTTGTTGAATCGACTTGGATTTGTTGAGACCGACGAAACCATGTTCAAATCTCTTGTTGGGAGCTGTACTTCTTCTCATTGTACCTGGATACATAGACTGTTTTTGGAGCCTATCTTTTCTATTCGATTGGATGGAGTTGTCTTGTTGTCTAGTCGATTGACCAACTGCGATTGTGTTTCGACAACAAATTTTACAATGGATGAATGCCTTTTTTTTCCCTTGATAATAATTGATAGTGATCAGATTTCCTCAAGAGTGTTGTTGTACCATCTTTGATCAGTCATAAAAAATTCAGGGGGGAAAGCTGTGGAATTTGTTTTTCTCCAAGTTGAGTTTACGAGGGGGTGTTGGAACATGTGGTTCCATCATAAACACCATATTTTCAATTAAGTGGGATGGCCAGTTATTTTGTTCGAAGACCAACTAAATTGATGGTTGACCATGTCCACATAGGATCCCAGATCCATGTTTTATGGATAAGTGCAATCAAATCCACCCAAGATTGTTGGTTTGGCCCTTGACTAGAACCTATTTATAGATGATCCTTATGATTAATATATCATCATCAGGAGAGATATTTTTCATTCTCATGGAGCATGATCGTGCTTCATTGCAATGGTTTATTTAGACACCAACACTACACTTAGATATGTTCTCCTCTGCAGTTAAATTTATGTCCTAACACATCTCTCCTCAGACCATTTTTCATGAATCCTTCTCAAATATAGTGTGCACATTTGCATCACTTATTTTATCGACATATATTATATTTCTTGTCAAACTTGGAATATGTAGCACACCTGGAAGGGTTCTACTCCTCTCATCCTTTAACATCAATCATAACCTACCTTGTAAAACAATTTTAGTTGTCGAATCATCCCCCAAGAATACATATCCTCCTTCATAATTCTCATATTTACATAACCATTCCCCGTGAGGTATCATATGAAAAGATGCAACTGATTCGATCAACCAAACATCATGATTTGACTCGATATTGATCATAACCAAATACACATCCTCTACTTTTTTTGGAGAAGTATTTCCTTCATTCGATTGATTCTCATTGGATCCCTGACTTTTCTCAGCATCCTTTGACTTGAAATACCTTTTGTAATGCTCAAATTTACCACACTTTCAACATCTTCTCATCGACTGAACTAGGGATTTAGATATGCCCCTTGAATTAGACTTTCTATTAGATAATTTACCTTTTCATTTGTCAATCGGTCGACCTCTCACTACCAACGCATATTTGGTCGATCCTTCCATTTTATCCATCCTCATTTCCTTTGATAACAGAGATTCAACCACATATTCAAGTGTTAATGTGGTTGAATTACTCCCAATAGCCATGACTAAGCTATCCCATGAATTTGGAAAATAACACAATAGACTGATACATTTATCCTCCTTGGTGATTTTAATATACACAAGCAATAATTGACTTATCACAATATTGAATGCATTTAAGACATCACTCATCCTCAGAAGGTACAATTTATTTTGAAGAAACAACTGGCTTACTAGGGATTTTGATTGGTACAAGTTCCCCAATCTGTCCCATAGTTTTTTTTACAGTGTCTTCTCTCAATACATTTATCAATACAGAATCCACAAGACAAATTCAGATCGCATTCCTTTCCTTCAGGTTGAATTTCTCCCACTTGTCCTTTGACATGATCATGAAAATTGTTCCAAGATCCACAAAAACCCATTGTTCTTGGTATATAAGGAGATCCTACATTTTAATCTTCCACAACTCGAAATTATAGCTATTGAACTTTTCAATCTCAATCCTATAACTGCTTGTCGTTCTTTCTAGAAAAACTTGTTTCTTTAAAACTCCCATTGGACCTAGGTTTAGATTAGGTCCAAGATCTTCTCAACCTTTCTATAATACCAAATGTAAATAAGAAAAAAAAAAATAGGAGAGAGAATACAAACTTATACAGGAAGTAACCAATGGAAAACACACATAGTACATAGGGATTTACTCTGGAAACCCTTAACCAAGAAAACCAACAATGCTTGAGTGGTTCTCGCTCGTTGTTGTCTTATTCATTCAGTGAATAAAGAGTTACATGACAAACCTTGGTCCACACCTAAGACACAATTCATCATCCTATTCTCTTTCTTTACCACAAGGACAACCCTAAAACCAATCTGGCTTACATCTTCATGACCAATGAGCTCTTACAAGGCATAGTTGCAACATTCTCTCTAAAACTGAGAGTTTACAACAACATCATACATTATTACATAATGCACTATTTATAGGCATATACAACATGTAAAACCCTAATTCATGGTGACCGAATGGGTTATAGATCCATGAATATGATTGGTTGTAATTTTGTAAATCTCGAGATTCTATTACAAGTTTTGACCACCGTTCAGTTACAAACTAGTCGAATACAAATAAGATAATAGTTGACTATCCATTCGAACCCCAGTCAGGTCATCCTATCGACCACCTTTCAACCATTCATCAACCATCGACTTGAATTACACATTAGTCGACCCATCCCCCAACCGATCATCCTTAACTAACAATTGGTTGACTAAATTTCCACTGCAAAGAATATAACATTTCCCACATAATGGAATGTGTAGTTATCTAGGTAATGGTTTTGTGTGGGCTTGGATGTATATGCCAAATAAGATATCCTGGCTAATTTCATTTTCCTTTTACCATTCTAGTTCAAAAAATAAACCGTGTCCTTCCCCCTTTTTTATTTTCCCTTTGAAAACAATTGTGAGTAAAAACAATTCCAGGGGTTATTCCAATGCTTCTTGTCTTGTCATGATGTGGTGGTTGGTGTCGTATGTTGATGTGGAGAGTGAGTGTTGGCTTCTTTCGTGAGGTGGCATGCACAAGATGGGAAAAAAATATGAGTCCATAGTGAAGGTAATTGGGGGTTATATTTCCAAAAGTGATCATTTCATTGTGTTTTTTTTTAAATGGACAATGGTAATATCAATCACATGGTCATCATTTCACATCCAAAAAATTGTTTTTGATGAGATGTTGTGAGGGAGGAAATTTTGGCAATGTGCAATATGTTGCATGAATTTTTTTATGTGATGTGTCACACATCTCGAAAAAATTGTCTCGTGCATAAGGTGTGTCGAAGAGACATATCACAAATCTCTTTGTTGTGGGAGAGAACACACTTTATACAAGGAAACACTCGATTTTATTTTTTCATATCCTCTAGGACATTGTATTCCATTGAATATGTATTTGTATTTCCTGGTGTTTTTCTTGGCTTGGGAGTGTTAGGTGTAGACTTGGGATGAGATGAAGTCTATTTTTGTGTTGTGGTGTGTGGAATGACCTTCCTAGGAGTGGTGGTTGTTCCATCACGAAGAGTCATGTTAGACATGGATCCTTTATTCCTCAAGTTGTAACTCTTGGGAGTAGTATGATTAGCTTGTAAATATACCATAGATATTTCCCCTACTAGTTCACTGTCAAAATATATTGACCAATCTCAAAGGAACATAACAAATTCCTTTGTGGTATCTCCTTCTTTAGTTATTTCTTTTACTTCATCTTATTAATTACTAGAGTCATAGAATTTATCCATTGGGGACAAGCCTTCTATGAATGATTCGTTTGATGATAAGAGTAGAAATTACCCATCCCAAACTCATCCAAGTTTAAATTAAGTTTTGAAACCTTTGGTTGTTTGGGTTGATTATTGGTTTTCTTTTGGAAGGGTCAAAAAGGCTTATGATGTGAGGACCTTCATCATAATTATTTTTCAGGTCTACAACCTCATTGGACAATTTCTTTACCAACTTCAGTACACCTTCCAAATCAGTCGGTTCCTTTTCTGTGGGTTTTGTTAATATAAAAGGTTTCTTCCAACAACTTTTTTTTATCCCTCCCCCCTTGTATTTTCACCTAAAGAGAGCATTTCCTTTCCCACATTCTTGGATTCCTCAAAAATTTCTACAAGCGTAATTTTTCCAACTCTCTTGACAAACATAACAATGGGAGTTGTAAGAAAGAGATGTAGTATTCTACAACCAATGCTTCAACAAGTTGAGCATCAACATGGAATTTATTAAGGATGGTTGTGAAACATTGATTGAAAGCTTTACTCTTTTCCTTCTTTTCCATGTTGATGGAAATTAATTCTCTAAGAAGGGTTGCAAGAGTTTTCTTTTCTCAAAATTTGTTGAGGAAAGCTCTTTCAAAAGCATCCCAATTCCTAATAGATCCAATTGGTAAGTTCCAATACCATGTAGAAGCTTTGTTTTTGAAATTTTAAGGAAAGAGTCCACATACTACATCCTCATGTTCCACATTCATGAGCCTTGCATAAAGGTAAAAGTTCTTAATATGGTCCTTATGGATGCATGACTTGTCAAGATAAAATTTGGTTAAGAGTCTCTTAGGATACTTAGGTAAGTCATGCAAGGGTCCTGCTAATTTCAAGGGTCCCTAGGACATCCATGTAGGAATATGGTTTTGATTGCTAGACATTGGATGCAAATTTTCTATGGTATTCTCGTTTAGTTTTGATTCAAAGGAAGAAGAGTGAGGTGAATCCAGAGGAGTAGGTGGTATTTGGTTTAAGGACTAGGGAATCTTCTGGAGAGAAAATTCAACTAAATATTTAATAAAATCTACCAAAATAGTTGTAGGAGTTTTAGATCATCAAGTAGAGCATCACCTAGGAAACAAAGGTGATACATGGATCTCAATGATTTTCTTTGCTAAAGTGTGATTAATATGATGGAAAATGTTTACTTCAATATTAGGAACAACGTATAATGGCTCAGTGGGTGAATCAGTGTTTTTAAACACAAGGTTTTGGAAAACAAGGTTCCCAAAATAGGAGAACCATCTTCAGAAGGGATTTCTACTTCAAGATTATCACATATGTTAGGGGAAAAGTGAGGACACGGGTCATGGTTTGTATGATCAAAGGTTTTTCCATGTGAAAACTAGTATTTATACAAGAAACACAACTTATTTATCCCTCCTTCTAGTACCAAAATCTATTGATGTGGGAAAAATTCCCTTCAGTAGATAAGGGTACTCCCCAATGTGAAGTCCCAATCATACCTAACATTGTTTGGTGTATGAGACCCATCCAAATTTTGGCCTAAAAACCATTGTTATCTATTGATTTGGATTGGATCATTATATTATTTTTCATCTATATCAGTACTTTTGGCGTGGAAAATTTGGAGGAATTAGCTTGCAGGTCCATTTTGGCGGCTGGTCCAAATTTAGAAATTTGGATCCAAAGAACAGTATAAAATATTCCATAGCCATTTTGAGGCATAAAATGACATGTTTTTTGGTCCAAGCCTTACTTTGAATGAATATTCTATATTCTACACATTGATACCCTTCCAATGGTGCAAGAATTGCCTCAATCAGAGTTCGTATGTGAAATTTATGCCTCGCGCAAGTTGACCTACCGTATTGATCACCATGGTGTGAGTGGATGCCACGTCAACCTCCATTACTTAGACATGTGGGGATAGCCATGTAGTGGATTTTCTAAGAACATTCTAGAAGGTCCCAAACCTTATCACAATTGAGGGTTGAGGAAGTAAAAAAACCTACCCCTATATGCCTATCGGGTTATGTTAAATATTGGATCACTAGGAGGAGAAATTATAGAGAATATTGGTTACATACTATGTTATTGTATTTTGTTCCATAGCTTAGAAGAACAACCAGGAGTGGGAAATTATAGAGAATAACAAAGGGGGTTAATGTTCTTTCACATCCTAACAGGCCACGAGTCTCAGATAACTCCATAAATAGTTCCTTCTCTTTTGTACTTGCATTTTTCCATACCAGAGAAAAGAGAGCAGAGCAGCCTCACCTTCTAGTTGGGTTTTCTCCTATAAGGGTTTCCCAAAGAAAATATTTTTTTTATTTTGTGGATAGTGTGTGATTGTATCTTGCTTCTCCCCATTTTCCACATTTTATCTATTTCATGCATAAGCAAAAAATATGTAACTAAATATTCTAGATTCTAAATGAATTTAACCTTCATAGTGTAGATTTCAGTTTAATTTATCAGATTTGTTGTGACGAGTTGTTCCAATGGAATATCCACGACAGTTTATAGATCAGATATGAATGAATGTGGGGAGATTGAAATGCAAACTTCAGAGTGAAAAATGAGATAAATCTAAATGTTGAAAGTAAACCTACTTTGACCTATCCTATATAGGAGAGAACTAACAAAAATAAATAGAAAGCGAAACACCAATCCCTACTTGCACTCCAAAACAATTAATTGTTAAAGAAAATAGATACTAGTAATTCATGAGTAAAACATGTTCACAAATTAGTCTGAAACAACAAACGCATTCAACACCATTCGTTTATAATCTTATAACAAGATTGTTGGAAAAGAAAAAAGGAAGCAAAGCTACAACATTCATAGAATAACACACTATCAAATGAACAACATAACCTTGTAGTAGAGAAGATGACAATACATATACAGGAAGTAGTTCATAACATATAGATGACATACACTAGATTGTTTCCCTCCAAAATGGCCTTTAGGGATTCTTCTCATTAGATCCAGAAATAGTTCCAAAATTAACAAAGAGTAAGATCCCTTTCTCATGGGTGCTCTTGAATATTTTTTCGCCCACATTGCAACTGCTTCTTGGGGCTTCTTGACTTCCCAATGGAAATTATAAATTTTCAATTTCTTGGTTTTGTCTTGTTCTATTTTATACAATACATTAAAAAATTGGAAATGCAATTTATTCTCCTCCCAATAGATAGGCATTCCAAATGTCATGGTAAGAGGAGATCATTACAATTCTTGTAAACAATAAATTTTCTAATGTGACTGTATAGTCGGTTGCATTATGAGTTATGGTCTTCATGTCCCTTTTCAACGCAACCAAATAAGATTTTAACAAGTGATGTTCTCTTAATGGTATAACAATATGTTCTTTGAGAAATGTTTTGGTTACCCTTTGAGTAATTCATACAGAGATTTCCCTAGAATTCATACCCTCTTCTAATTCTGCAAAGGCTTGTTGTGTTGGCCTTGGATTTCCCAAATCCCTTATTTTGGTCAATGTGCATTTTTTAATCAATTTCTCTACTATAGAATGAAGCCACTTGCAGGCACCAATGGAGTATGTTATGTCTTTCTTAAGCTTGTTTCCAGTCCTTTGGGCCCTTGCAATTGTTGCATAGTTCAACTCGTGTTCATTTTCGATCATCCTTGGGACTTCGAGGGGTGATTTTGAAGGTTCTTGTGGTCATATATTTAGATCACCAATGCCTATGTGAACCCCTATCATCTCCTTGTTCTTCTTCTTAGTATAATAAAATAATAACAAAAATTGAGCATCTATATCCTGGAATTATTATAAACAAGCCTATACTTTCTTTAAAATATTGTTGAATTCTTCATGTACTTCACTAGTGCATGCCTTGTATTCTACGAGACTGGCTCGTGCCTACTTGTAACATATATTTTCTTCCTTTGGGATTGTGCTTTGGGCATTGTATTCTTCTACATCTTTGATGAAGTCTCTGATATTTTTCTCCATGGCATGTGTAAATGCTACACCAATGGAGGCTATATCTATAAGATCTTGACTTATATTTGGGACTATTGACGTTTATGTGGTTACTGCAACTGGTGGAACACCCAAAATGGGTAGTGTATTCATAATTTGTTGTACAATTTTCCATTGATCCCCGTCAAATATAAATGAATTGAGGTTCGCCACACTGTTATCTTTAGAGAGCATAAATCCCCCCATTCCTAGTTCTCCTAGAGGGAAATGGCCTCCAGTCAATTGTGTGCTAGAAGTTTCAAGTGGGTTGGTATACATGGGATCGTCATGCTAGGATTCCTCCCAATCTTTTTTTTCCCCCTCATTTTTATTTTTCCTTTCTTTTTCTTGTTTGAGCTTTTCCTCTTGCTCTTCTTAGATTCTCATTTGTTCTTGTTCCTCCTCTTCCTTCTTCTTCTTCTCTACTTTTTCTATTGCAATTTATTCATCTACTTCTTTCTTATGTTAGAGTGATTTAGCCTCCTTCTCCAACCTTTCTTTTTTTGTTGTTGATTTAGCTGCAACTTCTTCTTCAACTCTTTCTCTAGCTTCTACTTCTCTAGTTTCCTTTTCTTTCTTCGTCTTTGAGTTTTTCTTAGACTTAGAGTTGCCTCCCATCCTAAAAATAAATTCATCATAATCATGTGCCCTTATGTATATATCCTCATTCTAACATGCTTCATATTCATAAGGCCACCTATACTTGTAGAGTTGAAAGTGTTTGTTGACAAAATTTAGGGGATCATGTTGTGGAATCTTTCTTCTCTGAAATGAAATGTTACCAGAATGCCTTCCTTAGCCTGTGCCTCCTTTGTGTTCTCAAAATTGTAGGATCCCATGTAGAATGGTAGTGGTGTCCATGGAATATTATTGTCTTGAGAGAAGCAAACCCCACCCCATGCACAAGGGTTTGGTATGTTTCCTCTTGCAAGACCAGTTTGTTAGGCACAAATTTGGGAAATAGGTGTGCCAGTTTGGTTGATCCAATGTTGATCTGAAGATCTTGATATAGGTCCCATTTTTTAGTACACACCAATCTCCATTTTTACCTATATCTTCCATCGTATTCTCTAACATGCATGGTGTTAGGGCATAAAATAACAATTGGAACAATGGAATTAAGAAATGGTCACAAATTTTAGGATAGTGCACATTATATTTATGATCCCATGGATCATGGAAACAAATATGGATAAGGAGGTCACTCAATTTATAATTCCAACCCATATCTAGGTAAGCATGTACAAAGTAGATGATATCAAACAGGTAGGATGAGATGTGAAAATGTGGATTCTTCCTTGGTGCTACACATTTTGTTGTTGATATGGTCTCTTCAAGGGTGGTGGAGAGGGTAGTGGCCCAGTTAAATATGTGACTAGTAGTTGTGATCATATGCAACAAATAGTAGTTGTGATCATATGCAAAGGAACCTAAGATTCTTTGAATTTTGAAGCATCTACTTCTCCATAAAATATGCACTGAAGGGATACAACAAACCCGTAAGGGGTTTTGAACATCTAAGTGGGATAATATTCAAATCTTGATCTAAAACTTACCCCTAGGACCCACCAATTTTTATTGATTCTTTGTAATCTAGAGAACATTGAAGCATCCATTCATATATAATTTACATCTCTTTGATAGGAAGCTTATAGCATGCAAGCAGAACTAAGATCTAGAATGATGAGAGCTCTTTCCATTGAGCACCTTTTATCATCTTATTGTCAACGTTAGTTTGACAAATGATCCAAGAAATAGACTTTGGACATTTTTAGAGCTTGGTAGACACACAAATCTCAATTATCATCCGATAACTCTAGATAGGAATCTCGGTGAAACATCTGGTAAATTTCACCACATTGATTTCCATGCTAGTATCCATGATGAAGAAGGTGTCGTTGTAAATGGGGCCAGAGGTGCTAGGCCCTACTTCTTCCCCTTATATGTCTGAGCTAACTTCGATAATGGTCTTCCTACCACTTATTCTTTTCTAGTGTGCCATGGTTGTTCCAATCCACTCATATCAATAAAATAGGATGTTAGCATGGTTAGTATCTTCAAAGAATACGTATGCCTATATGAGAGGAATGTCAATTCAAGAGGGTATCTTATCTGTTAAAAATGGTTGTTTGATGATATCATGATAAGTAATTGAGTAGTCTCTCCTGAAAAATGTAAATTGTTTATTGATGCACAACTATCCTGCTTTGAATTAGTTTTGGGGTGAAGGGATTTCTTGAATCGTGTGAGGAGATTAAAGAAAAAACACTTAGAGGAATTTCTTTGTATTAACAATAGTGAATGAAAACAAGATCATCAGGTTCGTAACATAAATATGTTTTCTTGAATGTTTTTTACTCTTGGAAAGGGTGAGTCCATCCATAATCGACCAAATTGTAAGGGCATGTGTAGTTATCCAGGTAATGGTTTTGTGTGGGCTTGGACGTATGTTCCAGGGGTAATTTCAATGCTTACATGTCATTTCATAATGGAGTATCTAATGAGGTGGCTAGTGTTGTATGTTGACATGGAGCATGGGTGTCAACTTCTTTGGTGAGGTGGGGAGCACAAGATGGGAAACAAAATTGAGTGCATAGTGAAGGTTATCAAGGGTTATATTACCAAAATAAATTGTTTCATTGTGTGTGTGTTTTTTTTTAATGGATAGTGGCCACATCAATCACATAGTCATCATTTCACGTGCAAAAGAAATGTTTATGATGCAATATCTCGATGGAGGAACTTTTGGCACTGTGTGATATGTTACATAATTTTTTTTGGGTGATGTATTTCACATATTGAAAACTTTATCATGTGCATTGGGTGTGTCGAAGAGACATGTTGCAAAGAAAAGAAAAAAAATCCCGCGACATATTTCATGGAAATAAACTTTGAACTCGCAACATATCACAAATATAAAAAAATTCCCGCTATTGAAGAAGATGGAAGCTCGACTTTGAAATTTGTCTTTATCGCATGAAGAAATATTTTGAGAAATGCAACACGTCACATGAAAAACAAGGTTGTGTGGCATCGTAGTCCCTGTCAGGTTGAATTGGGATAGGAAAAAGTACCAGAGGCAGATGGAAACTGCAGCAAAGATGTGGCAAGAAGCATGAAGCACAAGTGGTATCCATGTATTAAATGATACGTGGCCTCTAGAGCCCCATTTATTTTTTGAAAGTATATAACAAAATACAATTTGTGCATAGTGGAAGAGAAAAATTTATGACGACACAAATATGAAAGGAGATAAAAAAAACAGTTTAGTTTGAAATATATTAAAAAAGTTACATGTTCCTGGAAATTTAAATTCATTTTTCATATAGACTGGTGAAAGATAAAAATGTATGAGGACATAAATATAAAATGAGATAAAAAAACATTTTTTTTTGAAATATATCAAAAAATAAAAGTATGTTACATATTCCTGGAAATTTCAATGTGTTTTTCATATAGACTGGGATTGGGGCTCCCACGGACCATAAGAGAAATATGTACAAGAAACAAGACTGTAGAAAGAAGAAATGGGAGACGATAGAGTGCAATACCTGAAAAAAATAAATTGAAAGGTATCAGTCTTTGGCTAGAAATTTCTATTTAAAAAAGTGGAATAACTGGGTTGATAAACAAAGTAGGATGCGATCAATAGACTTACAATGATGGTACATATGACCCTTTTTGATATTTTCTTGTTGATTCATTTTCATTGATGTCATCGATGACTGTTGGAATCGTAGCAACTGCCTATTTCCTTTCGTCAGCGACCTACTTCAATTCCCTTTCAATCCATTCTTCAATGTAGCTTCTCATTGGGGTGGCGTTGATCTCATTCCAGATTTTTATGTTGAAAATTTCCTTTTCTAATTCCATGAATTCGATAGAAAGATTACACAGAGCCTGATCAATTTCCTCATTCTATAATGAATAGTCGACTATCTAGTCATCAACTTGATCTTGACCATATTCAAGGATGTTGTAAAACTTTTCCAAAGACAACGCCTTAAACATATCAACCTGTTTATCAAAGTCTTGCCTAGTTAAGGGCAAGGAGTTGACGATTAAGTTGGCATCTTGGAAGTCATTGGTCCTTCCGGCTAAGTTTATTTTGGACAACTTTATGAATAATTCTTCTTTCTTTGATATGGCTTTTTCACATGACTGAACAATGAGATGCAAGTTCTTCACTTTTTTCTTTCTGGCATGCATTTAATTGACCGATCCGGTTTTTGGATGGAATATCTTGTTGTCTTCTTCTTGTTTTTGTCATGTTGTTGACAATGGTGCCAAAAGGAAGGACCGTGTTTAAATATAAATTTTCTTCATCTTTTAACTCCGCCTGCAAATGTTCGAGCTAATTATGTGCCCTGGTTCCAAGGGAAGTCATGGTTTGTGATGTTTCCCACGCTTCAATAACCAGTTCCATTATTTTCTTGATATTATTCTCCACATATCCTCTACACGATGCAAGGAGGCTAGAGGATACTTTTAACTTGGCTGGAGGGTTGGAAGGCATGCTTGCGAAAGGATTGGCAAGAAATGGCATAGGAATCAAAGCCTCTTCCAATTCCTTGACCCGGTCCTTCAGTCTAGCATTCTCGGCCTCGATGCCTCCAACGGAATTATGAAGTGAATCTTCAGTCACTATGTGAAGTTGACAAACTTGGGACGACTGCATGTTCACAAGGTTAACCTCTGAACAATATTTTCCTTTCTTATTTTTTACATTTTTTTTTTCAATAATCAATTTTTTGGACTGACTGTCAAAAACAACGCTCTGGAACACGAAGGATTCATCTTCATCAAAAATTTTGATATCATATATGTCCATTGGATGACTATGTTGGATCTCATCTCTGGGATGATTAAGGTAGTGGAGTACACTATCCAGATCAGGCTCAAGTTCCATGTTCTCACTATGAATTTCAGGCTCTTCCACCTATCCCACAATTTTTTTTCTCTTCTTTTCTACTAGAAGCTTGTGAGAACTATCAATTTTAGAGTGAGGAGGGTTGTTATCTCCTCCTCCATTTGAAGAACTATGAGTTTCTTTGTTGTTGTGGTGGGCCGTTGGAGCTATGCTACGGGATGTCGTGCTTTTGGGACTGTTATTCGTCGATTGAACACCCTTCTCATCGGGGCCTTTTCCCTGTTGCCTGTACAATTTAGTGTTGCTTTGCAGTGTGTCTAGGTCATCGGTATCATAAGCAGGAGCGTTGTCACTAGTGTCTCTGTTTTCGGTCAGGTATTTTTTGAAAAAACAATTTTCGAAGCCAAGTGTTTGTAAATGTTGTAAAAAAAAATTATTGGGGTCGAACCCTCTTAATCTTTCAGCATATCTTAGGTTCAAGTTGCTATAATGGGCTGCGAATTCGTCAATTTTGTTGACGTTCTCCAACACGAAGTCCCCGACTTTCCAAGGCAGAGGAATGAACTATCTTTTTCTCTTCTCTTGGAATAGATGCAACCAGTAGTTGTATTGTCGTGCTAATTCTATAACAAACATTATGTTCGTAATGTGACATGGAAGGAGAGCGGGTTTTTCCCTGGAGCCAAAAATCCTTATCACAGTGTAATTATCCAAATGTTCAAGTGTCCCCTTCCTGTCCAAAAAAATGGTTACATGTTCATATATGCGGGGAGAATCTTCTCCTAACAACAAAACTTTGAAAACAGACACGAAGCCATTAAAAACCTCATAAAAATAGTGGGAGGCCTTGTGCTTCCACAAGGCCTGGTACCAGAACGTTACTGGGTCGAATTCCCAGTTGACACTCTTGGACAGAGATAGTTCTAGAAACTAGCAGCAATGTGCTATCGCAAAAACTAAGTAGGATGACATATAAAATTTATTTTCCATTTTGAAGCTTGACAATTGGGAATAGATTTCATGGGAAATTGGCTTGCCCCAATCAAAAATGGCTTGTTTCTTGACTGTGAAATAAAAAATATAAAGACACATCCAGGAAATAGTTGTTGTGGACTCATGTCCCATTATTCTTGTAAACAACCATGCAATTTTGTGGAATGAATTTCTAAATGAATTAACCTGCAAGCTTGTGATATCTTCGGGAAATACCAACAGGTCTTCCAATAAATTGGGAAAGAGGTCCAACATGTTATTATGATTTGCTAGGAACTGTTTGGAATCTTCTCCTTTGAACGTCAATGTTGTCTCTGGCAATATTAACATCTGGTGGAAGACCTGAGGTGACAAAGAAACAAAAGAGCAGTCCCGCAGTGGAATAATTATTTTGTCTAAAATAAATTTATCGGTGCACCAAGAGACCGACTCCTTACAATCAAAAACTTCAGGGACACATCCTGCACGAGCAATCCCAGAGGTCCAAATTACTTTGTTCTAGGCGACAGGGGTTGAGTAATAAGAATATGCCCTGGACCACTGGAAGTGTTGGTCCTCGCGCCCGAATATGTTCACTGTATCTCCATAGAATTGTTGTCGATTTTATGCCATAGGTTTATGAGAACGTTGGTTTGCTCCAGACGATGGTTGAAATGAAAAGTTGGAGCTGATAATATAACTCTCCACAAAATCTTGGTTAAATGCTTATGAATGGGAAAGTTCCTCGAGCCTTTCGTTGATTAATGAAAATCTGTATGGGTGTTGCATGATGAACTGTTAGCAATAAAGCTTACTTATTGCATATTTAGAAGTGCGAAGGTGGTGGGTACGGTGAAGAGCAATTAAGGATTGGAGGTTTCGTGAACATGTCAAGTCGACGACGTGCGAACGACATTTCATGATTTTGAAATCAACACTCGAAAGGGATAATATAACCCTCCACAAATATTGGTTTAATGTGTATTAATAGGAGATCTCCTCGAGCCTTTCTCCCATCAATGACAATCTATACAGTTCCTGGACGATGATCTGTTAGAATTAAATGCCACTAATTGCATATTTAGAAACAATATTGTTGGGCCCGAGATATGATCATTTTTATGACGGTTATTATACATTTTTGCCACATGTACATATGCGTTTTTCATCCTTTAAAGGAGATTTTTGAAGAATTTCATGATAAAATGGTATGATCGCCATAACATATGTGTAATTCATATTTAATGATTGATTCAAGTATAATTCATCATGTTTTATGATTTCTAATAGCTAATTCACTTTTTTTGGTGTTATAGGGAAAAAACGCACTATGTTTCTAGTCCTGGCACTTGATTCGGCACTTGATCCAGCACTCGTTCCAGCACTCGATCCGACACTCTGTCCAACACTCTGTATTGCACATAAATGGAAGGCGAGTTGGCGGTTATGGCATTGGCGGCCATTGTTGGGTGAATCGGGAACATGGGTTTTGTTTATCCTTGGCCCCTCCATCTACTGAACTCCAGACAACTCAGTGTCAGTTGTCCAAAGAGGGCGATTATTGGCTTTCTTCGTTTTGTCAGTTAGGGCATCATTTATTATATTTTTCTGAAATTAGAAGTGGTTCGACCCTCCTGTGGTCGACCCCTTGGTCTGTAAGCTTATAAATATTGCTAGGATGGTTAGATGATAGTTAACCAAGTAGCATATGTAAATGTGTTGAACCTACACAGAATAGATATATCTAGAAAATACCACACACATTTGCAGAGAGAAATTGAGAACGGAGAAGCTAGATAGAAAGAATGGAAGAATTCTCATTAACCATATTTCACACTCAAAGAGTGAATAATTTACAATAGATATAGGATACATGAGTAACTAATGATCCATAGTGGTGGTCTAGATTGATCTAGACACACACCAACAGTTACGGGAGTGAACTGCCACCTAGTCTAGTCTCTCAGGCAGTTACGGGAGTGAACTGCCACCTAGCTGAGTTAACTAGTCAACTAGTCTTCAGTTAACTGACTAAACAAATAGTAGTGAGTTGGTGATGTTCCCAATGTTTCATGGTGACAAAATCAATGCAACATCTAAACTCAACTCAACTAGTCAAACTGAAGTGTCAACTGAAAGAGAATATTCTCCAGGTGGAATATTCTCCCCTAAAATATAGGAGACTGGATAATGACTAATTATGACTAATAAACAAGGAATAACCTTAGGAAAAATAAATCCTAGGTGTGTGTGAAGTAACTCCAACACCCCCCCTAAACATCACTATGGTGAAAATAAATAATGGGTCCCGGCTACGAGGCCATGTTAGGTACCCAAATACAAAAGATACACTGAAATAAACGAGGAAAGAGGGAAAACCTCATGGGAACAAAATCCCCCCTCAAATTACAATGCATAAAATAAAAAATGATAAGGAACAAAAGGCAGTTGCTAAGCAACCATGTCCTTCACTCCAAGAAGACCTCGCAACTATGCAAGTTTGTGCTCTTTGAAGATTTTGTTGAAGATGTAGATGTCCACACGGATCTGATGAAGTATATGCATCATTGATATTTCCACACATATCCACTTTATCTTCTTGTAATGAATAATATCCAAATAAATTTTGGATGAAATTTTGAAAACCGTGCTGCCGTTTTTGGAAAAATGCTGAAATTTTATTGATTTTGAAACGATCATAACTTCACTTTCCGGACTCTGTTTTGGACGTTTTGTTTTTTAAAATTGGATATTTTCCCGAGAGGAATTCAAATATCCAATTTGTTTCTGCAAATTTTTCTCAGAAAATATCAAAATGGCGTCTAATGTGCGTGACTCCCTTTTTGTTTCTTGAGATGCATGCATGATGCACGCAAAAGTGTTTGCATGTGAATTCTGAGATGCATGCCATATATCTTCCACATGAATTTTAGAAAACAAATATGAAATGGAGTAGACATATCTTCAATTAATGGAGTACAAATTTCTGTAGATACTTGTGTAGAAGGCTCTTCAAAATGAGATGATTTATCTTCCAGTGGCTTTTCTACATCTCTATCTTGTCAACATTTTGCATGAATTCTTCCTTATTCCCAAATAAAACCTCCAATCTGCTCCATAAATCATTTGGAGTGAATTCTTGTGAGTCATCATATACTTGATGGAGAATTTCGGGAGAAATAAAATAGAGGATACATCCTATGGCCATATCTTGTCTATTGAGAAAGTCATTTTTCTCATCGACAGAATCAGGCTCTACTTCCATTGCCATGGTTATTTGGTACAAGCCTCTGCATCTGAGCATAAGCAAAATTTTTGGCTTCCATTCCAAATAGTTATGAGGCGTGAGAAGTATTTCTGGCGAATAATCCATCTTTTTGTTGTCTTCAAACTTTTGTACCTGCAATTGTTTTTTGGTGTATCTTTTGCTTAGCAGTCCATCGGCTCTAATACCATGTAAATGTGTTGAACCTACACAAAATAGATCTAGCGAGAAAATACTACACACATTTGCAGAGAGAAATTGAGAAAGAAGAAGCTATATAGAAAGAATGGAAGAATTCTCATTAACTATTTTCACACTCAAAGAGTGAATAATTTACAATAGATATAGGATACATGAGTAACTAATGAGCCATAGTGGTGGTCTAGATTGATCTGGACACACACCAACAGTTATGGGAGTGAATTTCCACCTATTCTAGTCTCTCAGGAAGTTACGGGAGTGAACTGCCACCTAGCTAAGTTAACTAGTCAACTAGTCTTCAGTTAACTGACTGAACAAAGAGTAGTGAGTTGGTGATGTTCCCAATGTTGCATGGTGAAAAAACCAATGCAACATCTAAACTCAACTCAACTAGTCAAACTGAAGTGTCAACTAAAAGAGAATATTCTTCAGGTGGAATATTCTACCCTAAAATATAGGAGACTAGATAATGACTAATTATGACTAATAAACAAGGAATAACCTTAGGGAAAATAAATCCTAGGCGTGTGTGAAGTAACTCCAACAACACAAGCATTATAATTGTCAGAAAAACGATTTTACTCTGTTTTGAGCTTTTATATTGCCAAAACTGCGTTTT
The DNA here is from genome assembly GCA_032191745.1 of Picea mariana. Lineage (NCBI taxonomy): Eukaryota > Viridiplantae > Streptophyta > Pinopsida > Pinales > Pinaceae > Picea > Picea mariana. The sequence continues at coordinate 2,344 of JASDQU010013569.1, read as the reverse complement.
TGGATTTTTATGGTGAATTCGGCCTGCTGAGTTCGTGGTGTGATTTTAGAGAGTGACCACGACTTGCTAGGGGGGGCACCAGCAGTCTGGTAACTGTCTTCATGTCTGTTTTGCATTTCTTAATTTAATTTACTCTTTTTATTTTCCTATACATGTATGTTTTTATTGTGCTAACTAGTTTGTTGTAGCTTAGTTGTTTTGATTCTCTTTTGCAGGTTAGATGATGATATGTATTAGCATGCACTGATATTGTAGATTAGGAAATGGACTTACAAGTCTCTCTCTCTCTCTCTCTCTCTCTCTCTCTCTCTCTCTACACTAACCCCATGTGCATTTAGATGTTAGATCATGCTTGATTTATGACTTTACAGTTAAGTTTAAAACATATTTTAATTAGATAGAACAGAGTTTTTAATTTGGATTTTCTTTTGACAAGGATTGATGGATGGATAGAGTTAATTTCAGTTTTTTATTATAGCTTGTTTACTTCAGTTTTATATCAGATTTCATTTAATTAGTTGTTGGTTAATGTAGATTGTTAATTTACTTTCATAGTTTAATTTATGTTTTCAATTATTTCTTTACTGTAGTTTGAATGGTTAGAATAGACATAGTGTAGTTTCATTTTACGCAATCTCCTTTCCTAGAATTAAAATGCAATTACATTTCTTAGTTAATGGTTGAATCTAGTTTTGCTTACATAGTGTAGAAGTATAATGATGATCTTGTTATGTTGTTTATGGTTTGTACATGAATATGCATGGTATTTAACATTATTTTTGTCATGGCTAAATTCTCATTGGATTGTTTAATCCATACCTTTCATTTTGCCATTGAGATTAGTGTTGAGCTTATACCATTGGAATTGTCCTTTGTTGTCAAGTGCCATCGAGATATTATCCAACACCGAAGACATTCACACAACCACCAACATTATATTTGAATTGTCATAGGTTAAAGAATAGTTTTTCTGCTTTCATAGATATAGTTTCTTGCTTTCATAACTTAGAAAATAGTTTTATTACTGTTGTAGGGTAGATAGACTTTGCTTCGATAGATTAGATAGTAGTTTTCTTATCATAGATTAGGAATTAGTTGTTAGTCTTTCTTTCTTTCAATAGAATAGATTTCCTTTCATGCATTGCATTGAGCATTTAGTCCAGTTGCCTCTTAGATTTCCTTTCACGCATTAGAAATAGTTTTTCATTAAGCATTTAGTCCACTTGCCTCTTATGCTAGATAGTTGTTCAATGAGAAGTTTTATTTTGATTGCTTGTAGTATTTAGTTTCCTTTGCTTACTTGTCTTTTGCTTTAGTAGGTTAGTTAGGTGTCTTTGTTTACTTGTCTTTTACTTTAGTAGGTTAGCTAGGTGTCTTTCTTGCTTTTCTATTTTCTTTAATAGGTTAGATAGGTGCTTTTTCTTTTGCTTACTTGCTTATTTATTTGCTTTCATAGGGTAGTTGCTCATTGAATGTAGGTTGGCAAGTTAAAGAAGTTTCCTTTTGTCATTTGTTTATTATGCTTAGTAGTTTGTTTTTTCTTATTGTTGAACTAGTTTGTTTTTTCTTATTGTTGAACTAGTTTGCTTTACATAGAGTTTTCATTTTCTTTCTTAGGAACTATCCATCGACCCTTAGCCAAAAAGTACTTAGGTTTCCTAGTCTCATTTTGCTTAGTAGGGTTTTCTCATTAGATAGCTTTGCTTGAGTATATTAGCCTTAGATAGATGCCTTCCTTAGTTAGACTATACTCCTACCAACCCTTCTACATTTGGCATATATTTTGCTACAACTCTAAGTTTACTTACCCCGGGTTGACAATTTAATTGAGGGTTTTTACCGTGTTTTTAGTGCATGTTGAGTCCGTTTTTGTGCTTTCCCAAACCATACTTTTTGCCTCTTTATTTGCCATTTTCCTTCATTTTATTCCACATTTCTCATAAAATAGCCTATCCAAGGTAAATTTGTCATCCTCTAACTTCAGAATTGAATTTTCTAAATTATTGCATTAAAATTGGAAATTTAGCAGAAATTACAGGATTTCGCCAAATCCCGTAATAGCTCCGTCGTTTGTATACTTGCAGGACACCTGGGCAAAATCCGACACTTGGGTTGTGTTCCCAGATGTACAAGGATGGTGAATAAGCTATCAGATTTGAAATCTGAGATTGCTAGATGCTCGGTCAACGCCGGTCAAAGGGGACCAGTTCAGCAGAAATTGCCCTGTTGCAGCATTAAATCTAGGACAGTTTTTGATTTCATGGGATTTTGACCATATTTTGAGGATCTAGAAGAGGCATTCGACCCTCTTAGGATATTGTGGATCTACTTATGATATTTAGGA
>JASDQU010013568.1:32522-48158 GCA_032191745.1 Picea mariana | reverse complement strand
ATGGGAGATTGATCAGAGATTCAAGCTACTGAAGGGAACATTAAAATATATCATGATTGAGATGCAACATCGACACCTTATTTTCAACTCACTACTCCCACATTTAAAATACCTATTGCTACAACAAAAGTTATAGATGTAGGAAAAGACTCTGCAGGCAACCCTACAATTGGAAAAAAAACCAGTACCAGCAAATATACCCAACTCATGTAGGATGGATTTGAAGAATATGATGTTTCAACTGAACCAGAATAAGAACAAGGAAAAATGAGAAGTCGTTTGGTGTACCGCATGTAGGATGGAAGGACACCATGAGAACGAATGTCCAACATTCACACAGTATATGGAAATAGGAATGCCAAATCCATTACCACCAGGAGGACTATGGTGCGAAATTTGCAAGAAACCGAGTCACGACCCTTATCACTGCATGATGATGCAAAAATACTAGACAGTCCCATAGAGCTCATATTGCAAGTTTTGCAAGTCAGTAACCCACGAAGACAAAGATTGTAGAACTATGGAGTTGATGCAAGAAAGGATATCAGACACATATAGAGTACATGCATAAATTATTATTGGGAAAACAATGCCATAGTTTAATCAAGTTCCAGCTCCATACAACACTGCACAATAGTAGTATAATACTGCGCAACCACCGTACAATAATGTACATCCGCAGTACAATATGACACAACCCCATTACAATACCACATAATACAATTAGGCACCTCAGTATAACGCGCCATAAGGAGGTCGAGCATGCTATAGAGGAGGAGGACGAGCTAGAGGAGGTTTTATATGAGGTAGAGGACCAATAGTATGTCACAATTGTCAACAACTGGGACACTATGCAATGCAATGTTCGCTTCCACCAATGACTTGTATGTATTGTCGTGCATTAGATCATGACACAAAATAATGTCTGACACTACTAGTAAATATCTAGGAAAAGAGGAACCAGAACAACCAGAACGTTCAATTGATCTCAGCTGAAGCAAGGGATGAAGGATGAAACATCAATATTGTTACTCACAGAGGAGATAAAACAAGAAATGACGCAGTTCGATAGGAACCCATACAAAACCAGTGGGTAAAGAACAACACCAAACCAAGAAAACAGTTAGACACACAAAAGGAGAAGGAGATATTCAAGGAAGCCTGACAAGAATTTCAGAAGGGGGACATGGCGTCGACTTCAAATGCGTAGCAAAAAAAGGAAGCACTAGAGTACGAGATGCCACCATCATTGGATCATAGCGAAAATATGCAACCCACGGTACAAGTAAGTACTATCAAAGGCTTTCTGCAATCATGTGTAATGGTATTAAGTGATCCATCATATGTGAAAATATTGCAAAACATACTAGAAAAATGTAGCATTGAGATGGAAGGAAAGCTAGAACCAAACATAATCAATCACCTGTACACTAGAAGAAGAACCAGTAGGGAGTTTAGACTGAATGCTAACATCAACTTGAATATGGGAGACATTATACTAGATCTAGGATCTGAAGTTAATGCATTACCAAAGAACACATGGCAGTGCATGGGAGAGCCAACATTAAGATATTCACCTGTTCAATTAAAATTTGAAAACCAACATAGAGTCTTACCAATCGGTAGACTGAAAGGAGTGACAGTAGATCTCGATGGAGTGTGCACTAAAGAAGACTTTGAAGTCATTGAAATAGTAGAAGGCACAACACCTTACTCAATGTTGCTTGGTCTAGATTGGGCATTTGACAACCAGGCCATAATCAACTTGAAAACTAGGAAAATGACATTTGAGTCAGGAGAATACAGGGTCCTCATGCCATTAGATCCATCCAAAGGGGAGAGGTTTGTAGAACCTACTTGCCTAGACCTATAGGAAATCGACCAGTTGTACAGAAAAAGTGCACGCGATGAGGATTACGTAAACCCAACTATAGATGGGGTACTCAATTGGTGGAGCATTACTTCATGTGAAATAGACTTAGACACCGGTTTAGAGAAATGGCAGAAAAGGCTACATGAAGTATCCACGAGAAGATGTGCAAGAATAGACCGTGCAGTAAGATGGGTAGGCACAAAAGTTAGAGAACCAACTAGTTTCCATAGAATAAATGATTTGGAAACATTCTTGACACAGTATAAAGACACAATGTTAGAGAACTAGAGACTATTAGCACTTTACCTAGCACTCAAGGCCACACCTACAAGATGGTGGGGTGCGCACAAGGAGACCATCATAGATTGGTACCAATGTAAGAGGTTATTGCGCATAAGGTTTGGCATAGAACTGAAAAAAACAAACAACAAAAGCATGATGGACACAAGGCACTAGCGGAACACTTGGAGGCATGTATAACTCTATGGAAAATAACACCCCCAGAGGAATGGCCTCATCAATTCATACACACTCTAGAGGGAATACCAACGAACTGGTATAAAGACCAAGAGTTGCACAAAGGAACTCTAACATGGACGACATTGCAACAGAATTTTAATGTCACATTTGCATTCGAACATAAAAACCCCAACATAGATGCAGCTCTAAAACAGATAAGAGGAGCAATATTTATCAAAGAATGAGATATAGAATTTATCACAGAAGAACAACAACAAAATAAACAAATAGTTAAGGAACTTATGTCATGCTATCATGTGCAAGAGGAAGCACCGAATGAAGGCGATCTGCATGATATTTAGATTGAAGAGACAAAAGGTGAAAGAGACGTGGAAGGTCCACCCATAGAATCATAGGTCATTTCCACACTGATCAAAGTAAAGAAAGTAAACATTAGGATAACCGATCATCCCAAAATTTCCAACATTGGACAGTATTGGGATGAGAAAACAATAGAAATCATCACAAATTTGTTGCATGAATATAGTGACTTGTTTCCCACAAACTTTATAGAGATGAGGGGTATAGCAGGAGAATTAGAAGAGATGAAGATACCACTCAAACCAGAAGCAATATCGATCAGACAACGACCATATAAATTGAACCCCATATACAAGAAGAAAGTCAAAGTTGAGATTGACAGGATGCTCGAAGCTGACATAATAGAACCAGTCGAAGAGTCAGAATGGATAAGCCCAATGGTAGTACAGGAAAAGAAATAATGAGGGATCAGGATATGTGTCGACTTGAGGAATTTGAACGATGCATGCCTACATGACCCGTTCCCTACACCTTTCACGGATGAGGTGTTAGAAAATGTGGGAGGACATGAAGCTTACTCATTCACTGATCGATTCTCATGCTACCATCAGATTAAGATAGCACAGAAGGACAAATAAAATACCATGTTTGCGAAAGAAAGGGGATCTTATCTATACACATTCATGCCATTTGGACTGAAGAATGCACCAACAATCTTTTCCAGAGTAGTCATTTCTTCGTTTAAGGAATTCATCCATCAGTTTTTTGAAGTATACCTGGATGATTAGACAATCTATAGTCTGTTAAAAAACCATGTGGAATTTTTACAGCTGATGTTAGAAATATGTAGACAGTGCCAGATATCATTGAACATAAAGAAATGCATATTTAAAACACCATTTTGGATACTATTGGGCCACATAGTATGAAAATAAGGTTTACTAGTAGATCCTGCAAAGATGGTAGTCATTGTTAACTTACCACCACCAAAAAATGACTGTCAGCTAAGAGTGGCGTTGGGACACATAGGTTATTACCGGAAATTTATCAAAGGATATGCACATATCACTGCACCAATGGAAAAACTGCTAAGAAAGGATACAAAGTTTTAATGGAATGATGAGTGTCAACACGGTCTAGATACCCTGAAAGAAAATATGGTCACTATGCCAATATTAGTATATCCAGACTGGGAGAAGACATTCCATGTTGATGTAGATGCATCAGCTATAGCACTTGGAGCTATCTTGGTGTATCCAGGAGCGGGATACTTGGATCACTTGATAGCATTCATGAGAAGAAAGTTATCAGACTCTGAACAGAACTATAACACGACTGAAAGAGAAGGCCTAGCTATGGTCTACACACTTCAAAAGTCCTGGCATTACTTATTGGGAAAACACTTTAAGATGTTCACAAATCACTCAGCCCTAAAATACCTTCTCAACAAGCTAGTGTTGGGGGGAGAATCTATCGATGGTTACTACTATTCCAAGAATTTGACTTTGAAGTAATAGTCAAGCCAGGAAAATTTAACACATGACCCGTTCACCTATCAAGGGTCACAAATGGAGAATAACCTATGAATTTACAAGACAACTTTCTGGATGCAAAATTATTCTCAGTACAGATTGTTGATGAATACTTTGCATATATCATTCAGTACTTGAGTACAGGTACTGTGCCACAATAATATAGCACCGCATAGAGGAAAAACTTGGTATTCCACGTTGTCGACTATCACCTGATTGCAGGACATTTATATAAAATGTCCACAAATAGCATATTGTGAAGATATGTGTTAGAGCATGAAATACCAAGATTTTTAGCAGAAGACCACGAGGTAATAGTAGGAGGCAATTATACAGGTAAAGCTACCACGTAGAAGGTATTGCACACAGGACTTTGGTGGCCAACGATTCACAGATATTCAAAGGAATACTTCCAAACCTGTGATGTTTGTCAAAGGGTACGAAAACCGAACAGAAGGGACGAGATGTCGTTACAACCACAAGTAACATTACAGGCATTTGAAAAGTGGGTAATAGATTTTGTGGGACCATTCAACCCACCAACAAAAATAATAGAAGCAAGGAACATTATCATCGTGACAAAATATTTAACAACATGGGCAGAAGCCTCACCAGTGAAGGATTGTAGTGCAGAAACAACAATGCATTTTCTATTTGAATTTTGATGAGAGACCAAGGCACACAATTCATAAATAGTACCATCAACACTATGACTGAAGAATTTGAAGTCCATCATCAGAAGAGCACACCATATTATCCACAGGCAAACGACACAGTGGAAGCATTCAACAAAATATTGGAGAACGCACTGACAAAGATATGCAACATCAACAGGGATGACTGAGACCTCAAAGTACCAGCAGTATTATGGGCATACAGGACTACATGAAAAAATTTGACAGGGCACACGCCATTTAAACTGGTTTATGGCCAAGAAGCAGTGGTTCCATTAGAAGTTTTAGTACCAAGATTGTGCTTAGAAACAATCACACAAATGACAGAACGAGGTGCAGTATATGAGAAACTGAATCAGTTACTGACCATGGAGGAAGACCGAATATTGGCAGGATTTCACCAACAATTTCAGAAAGCATGAGATAAATCTTGGCACGATAGACACATCAAAAATAAAGCGTTCAAGTAAGGAGATCTAGTACTGATGTATGACAGAAAATCATTACAACACCTAGGAAAGATCATAAAGCATTGGTTAGGACCATACGAAGTAAAATCTGTCATAGATGGAGGAGTTGTATAGTTACAAGATTTATTAGGCATAGAACTCAGAGGAGTAATCAATGGGAGCCGACTGAAGTTGTACAAGGATAGTCGACCATCCATCGCGCATTAAAAAAAAATTAAAATAAAATAGTATATCAAAAAAGAACCAAAGAGGGAACAGTGCACCAGAAGTAGAAAGGCTACACGAAATAAGAAACCAAAATTTGGTGAGGAGAAGGACAATGGTCACAAAAAAAAAAGGGAAACAAGTAAGAAAAGGAAAGTCGGAAAAAGCAGGATGACATGACAACACTAGGCGGAATTAAAGGATGGAAAGGATCAATGGGACATGATGTAGACCCCCGACCTTTGGCAGGGTCCACTGACCTCCTGGTCTCTGGATTGTTCTTCTTCTGAGCCGAATTAGCTCTTCGGGCTCTTGCTAGAACCCTTCAAACAAATCCACAGGTCCCCCTTTTCTCCTCTAGCATAGGCCTTCAACAAAATCTGTGCATGTGCCCTTTTTCCTTGGTGCTCTTCTCTCTGTTCTGACCTGACATACATTTTGGGTTTTTTTTTTTCGGGGTTTTGGGACTCCTATGAGCGAATTATCCCCAGCTCCTTGTCCTCTTGGACTTCTGGTCTCCGAAATGCCAAAAAGGCACAACGCCTCAACTAGCTCCTCCCTTAGCCTTTCAGTTCTTCACGTTTTGCGGTTTCACGAGTCGAGACTCCTAGGCTTCCGACTCCTATCCTCTCGAGTACTTGGTACTCGAAATGCCGAAATGATGGCCCATGATAATATGCCATTGGCTTTTCATGATTCGGGGAATCACGAAGTGAGTTTTCTCCCTTTTTTACTCTGTCGTTCAAATCTTTGGTTGCCGAAATGCTGAAATACCGAAATGTCGGTCTTTCTAATTGTGTCCTCCATGATCACAATCCTTCTTTCAGAACTTCGGGGTTTCCAACATCGAAATGCTCTGATACCTTGTCTTCAGGATTCTTGAAATGATGAACCTCGGTATGCCGAAATGTGAAATCTTGAGACCGTATCCCCACTCAACAATTCGTCACGTTTCACGACTTCGGGAGTTTCACCATCCTCTGCCATGTGTCCTCTGAAATGGATGGTCCTGATCCTTTCGTTGTTTCATGTACTAGGAGTTTGAAACTCTCGGTACCAAAATATCTGCCTCCTCTACCTTCTGAACTCCGAATAACCAAAATATCGAAGTTCTGCTCCAAAGGCAAGTCATATTTTGTGACTTCGGGGTTTTCACTGTGAAGTGCCCCGGTCTCTTGTCATCGGGATTCCCGAAATGCCGAACCCTGAAATGCCAAAATCTGATGATTCCACTCCTTTTCATATGAGGATTAAACCTCATGTAGCTCCTCCTGGATTCGATGGCTATCGGTCCAAATGCCCAGATCTGATGACAGCTATAGCTCTTTTCTGAGCATGTGTTTTCTTCCTTCTCTTGGGAAGATTTTTTTTAAATATCAAAGAGTTTCTCTACCTTCTACTCCTTTCTTMTGTTGCTYTGTGCGCAAAGGCACGGTTCCTCCTGAGCTTCAAGACATAGAATAAGTTTACCCTCGCACAGTCCTTGTGCTACAAATTATTTCRTTAAGCTCAGATCTGAAGTATTTCTTGTAAAGAAATGCTTCATGCCCTCCTAGCGTTATTCGGCTCAATGCATACCTTGTAGAGCTTCCCTTCCACAGAGTGTTACACAACTCTGCCAGTGTCTCTCCTCGACACTTCTCTTCTTTTAGAACCCCAAATAGGGTTCCTTCCTATGAAACCTTGCACACGCTCAATGCCCTCCTGGCAGAGCTTATACAGAACCTTCAGTAGTTATATCCCTTCTCTTTGCGTCTTTCTTTGCACAGTTCCCGCTCAAGCACGCTTTGCTGAGCCAACAGAGTATTCTGCAACTCTGTGAGTGGCTTTCCTGTGACACTTCTCTTTTCTTCTCAGAACCCGAAATGGAGTTCTCTGGTGCACTCTCTACACTCACTCAATGCCCTCCTAGAAGAGCCTACACAAAACCTTCAGTAGTTCTGTCTTTTCTCTAAACTTTAAAGAGAGTTCTTCTCGGTGCACTCCTTGCACCTCTACTGATGAAGGCTCAATGCTATCCCTCTTGAGTTTTCCTAAGGTTACCTCACCTCTTTCAACGCACACCTTGCAGACTCTATGCACTCCTTGCACTCGGAAACTCCAAGATAGGAAGAGATTGAAACTTATCAAATAATTCACCAGTTATGCATTTGAAACATGAAATGCATAAAAATAGATAAACACATATAGACAATTCATGGACAGGAAAAACTTCTCTTTGTATTAATCTCCAAAAGTCTATACAAATGTTTACAAAGGCTAGATTGTAACAAGTCTCAGCTCTCTCTCTAGACCTCTCTACTCTGGTCCCTCCTCCTAACTCCTACCTGAGTCCCATCTCTCCAATTTTATTTCTATTACAAAATGAGGGCTCTCTCGAGCTTATCCTCCACCTCACCATCTCTGAGCTATCGCTCTCAAAGAGAGGCTCCTACGGATACATTACACAAACAGAGTGTCCAGACCTAACTACAACCTGGGCTTGCTACAGACTACCATTTAAGGCAACCTCAACCACTTTCTAAACAAATGCGTGGTCGGCTCTTACAACCTTACAAAATTTAATACAATTTTCAAATTTTGAAAAATGAGAGGGTTGCGCCTCTCCCTTTCTCCATTAAATGCATGTTGGATGTGTTGGTTGATTGACACGCTTCTGACATGGAGTGATGCTCCTGCATCATACTCCTCAGCTGGAAAAATCATGATCTTTTGATCATGAGCTCCTCAACATCACTGTTGAAACCCACCTGGATGCCAAACAGTTCATTGGAGCTGTCCATCTACCCCTCTACTTTGTTGTTGCTACTGCTACTGCCCTGCTGCTCTTGCAAGCTCCCTTCTGCTCAGCTTCTCATTGTTGGCAGCCTCTCGTGCTGAAATCAACATCAGCCTTCTGATTTCTTCAATTACCTCATCCAGTTGCTCCAGTGGCTAGCTCTTTGTATGCAGTCTTCTCTGCTACACTTCTTCCCCCTTATGAGTGGGCAGATCTACCTGATCTCCCATGCGATCTTTATTTACCTTTGTGGAACGGACTAGCCATTCTACTGCAGAATCCAATTCTCCAGTCTCCTCACTGAGATGTTTCTCATCTTCTTCTTGTGACAGTCTTGCTGCTGCCATTTCTCCTGCTGGCATACTTCCAACTTCTTCCAGCTTCTCCTAGGGCTAGTATGCTCCACTACCTTCTTCCAACTTAGCCTGTTGGATGTGAAAAATTTTCACCATCACCCTTCTCTCCAGGGCTTCCAATTCTTCGCACAAATCAACAAAATCTATACTGTCTTCTTCTTCTTTTGCTGCAGGCTTCAATGCTACAGTCATTTCTATTTCAGCTTCCTGGATGAAAATTTTGAGCAACTTGGCTGAATGCTCTTTTCTTTCTCCTTGGGAAAACCTCAGTGTCTTCTCCACTTCTTCTTCTATGATAGTCTTTGTTGGTTGTCTGCCTTCTGTTGCTTCCTCTGCAACACTTGCTCTGGCCTCAACTAGGGGCTTGGTAGGAATACTTCAATTACCCCAATGATCAGAATGTATTTCTGATCTTCCTCTATCATCTCTCCTCGCTGATATGAACTCAACTCTGAGCTCATATTCTCTCCCTCGCTCACCTGGAAGTATGGGAGTTGTCTACTTCCCACCTGGTAGTCTATGATATCAATCGATCCCATCTCCATCAGCACTCCTTTCTAACCTAAACTCACTCTTGAGCTCTTGAGAATTTTAGACAGTCTCACTTCTTTTCCCCTACCCACCTGGCAATTCAAAAGTTCACTTCTGCCCACCTGGCAGTTTATGAGATCTTCAACCAATCTCATACCATTACCCTCCTGGCAATATGAATTTCCATTGTTGTCCTCCTGATAGTCTATGAGACCCTCCAATGATCTCATTTCATTTCCCACCTGGAAATTGGAAAATTCATCTCTGCCCTCCTGGCAGTTTATGAGATCTGAAACTGGTCTCTCTTCCTCATCACTGAGGGTTTCTCCAACTTATGGCTCACAGATGCAAACCAAATCTATGTCACTAAGGCTTTCAGCATACCTCAACCACTTCTTCAACATCCTTTGTTGTCTTTTGGCCAACAACTCCTTGACTGGCCACTTCACCTTTTTTTTCATGGGCCATTCATATACCCATCGTGATTTTCCATTCTGCTACACCCACAGTGCAAGCTCCTCCATCCTCACTCTCATCTCAATGAGTTCTTTATCCATCTCTACTTTACTCATCTACTGGTGGTCTCCTCTTCCACCATGCTCATGGCCTTCAGTAGCCATCTTCCTGTTCCTGTCTGCCCTCCTGGAAAACTTGTTGTTGTCACTCTGCAACTGAGAGCATATCCATGTCCTCCTACAACTCACCTGGTTATCTATCATTTGTTGCACACCTTGTAACAATCACCACAGAGCTTTAACACCCTGATTCTTTCACCTGTTGTATACATATGATTCCCTGCTTCTCATATACTTGATGTTACCAGAATTTCTCCTTCACTGTCTCTGTTTTTCCTACGATCTGCAGACAAAATTTTAGCTCTAATACCACTTTATGTAGACCCCTGACCTTCGACAGTGTCCACTGACCTCCCGGTCTCTAGATCGTTCTTCTTTTGAGCTGAATTATCTCTTTGGGATCTTGCTACAACCCTTCGAACAAATCCACAGGTCCCCCTTTTCTTCTTTGGCACAAGCCTTCAACAAAATCTGTGTGCGCGCCCTTTTTCCTTGGCACTCTTCTCTCTATTCTGACCTGACATACCTTTCGAGGTTTTAGGACTCTTGTGAAAAAATTCTCCCTAGCTCCTTGTCCTCTTGGACTTTTGGTCTCTGAAACTCTGTAAAGGCACAACAACTCAACTGGCTCCTCCCTTAGCCTTTCAGGTCTTTGTGTTTCACGGTTTTGCGATTCAGGACTCCCAGGCTCTTGACTCCTAGCCTCTCGAGTACCCAGAATGCTGAAATGATGGCCCACGATAATATTCCACCAGCTTTTCATGATTTAGGGAATCACGAAGTGAGAATTATTCCTTCTGTACTCTGTCGTTCAAATTTCCGGTTGTCGAAATGCCGAAATACCAAAATCCTGTTCTTTCTAACTCTATCCTCCATGATCATAGTCCTTCTTTCGAAACTTCAGGGTTTCCAATGCCAAAATGCTCTGATACCTTGTCTTCAGGATTCCCAAAATGCCAAACCCCGATATGCCGAAATGTGAAATCTTGAGACCACAGCCCCACTCAACAATTCATCGTGTTTTGTGACTTCGGGAGTTTCACCATCCTCTGCCACATGTCCTCTGAAATGGACGGTCCTGATCCTTTCACTGTTTCACATACCGGGAGTTTGAAACTCTCGGTACCAAAATCTCTGTCTCCTCTACCTTTTGAACTCTGATAGCTGAAATACTGAAGTTCTGCTCCAAAGGTAAGTCACGTTTCGCGACTTTGGGGGTTTCACTGTGAAGTTCCCTGGTCTCTTGTCATCGGGATTCCCAAAACGCTGAAATCTGATGGTTCCACTCCTTTGCATATGAGGATTAAACCTCATGCAGCTCCTCCTAGATCTGATGGCTATCGGTCCAAATGCCTAGATCTGATGACAGTTGTAGATATTTTCTGAGCATGTGTTTTCTTCCTTCTCCTCGGAAGATTTTTTTGAAATCTCAAAGAGTTTCTCGACCTTCTACTCATTTCTTTTGTTGCTCTATGTGCAAAGGCATGGTTCCTCCTGATCTTCGGGACTTAGAATAATTTCACCCTCACACACTCCTTGTGCTACAAAGTATTTCATTAATCTCAGATCCAAAGTATTTCTTGTAAAGAAATGCTTCATGCCCTCCTGGAATTCTTCGGCTCGATGCACACCTTGCAGAGCTTCCCTTCCACAGAGTGTTCAACAACTCTGCCAGTGTCTCTCCTTGACACTTATATTCTTTCAGAACTCAAAATAGGGTCCCTTCCTATGCAGCTTTGCACATGCTCAATGCCCTCCTGGCAGAGCTTATACAAAACCTTCAGTAGTTTTGTCCCTTCTCTGTGTGTCTTTCTTTGCACAGTTCCTTCTCAAGCACGCTTTGCTGAGCCAACAAAATATTCTGCAACTCTATGAGTGTCTTTCCTATGACACTTCTCTTTTATTCTCAGAACCCGAAATGGAGTTCTCTGGTGCACTCTTTGCACTCTCTCAATGCCCTCCTGGCAAAGCCTCTATAGAACCTTCAATAGTTTGTCTTTTCTCTAAACTCAAAAGAGAGTTCTTCTCGGTGCACTCCTTGCACCTCTACTGATGAAGGCTCAATGCTATCCCTCTTGATTTTTCCTGAGTTTACCTCACCTATGTCAATGCACACCTTGTGGACTCTGTGCACTTCTTGCACTCAGAAACTCCAACATAGGAAGAGATTGAAACTTATCAAATACTTCACCAGTTATGCATTTAAAACTTGAAATGCATAAAAACAGGTAAACACATACAGACAATTCATGGACAGGAAAAACTTCTCTTTGTATTAATCTCCAAATGTCTATACAAATGTTTACAAAGGCTAGACTGTAACAAGTCTCAGCTCTCTCTTGAGACCTCTCTACTCTGGTCCCTCCTCCTAACTCCTACCTAAGTCCCATCTCTCAAATTTTCTTCCTATTACAAAATGAGGGCTCTCTCGAGCTTATCCTCCACCTCATCGTCTCTGAGCTATCACTCTCACAGAGCGGCTCCTATGGCTACATTACAAAAAAGGAGTGTCTAGTCCTGACTATGACCCGGGCTTGCTTCAGGCTACCATTTAAGGAAACCTCAACCACTTCCTGAACAGATGCGTGGTCGGATCTTACAGCCTTACAAAATTTAATACAATTTTAAAATTTTGAAAAATGAGAGGGTTGTGCCTCTCCCTTTCTCCATTAAATGTGTGCTGGATGTGCTGGCTGACTGGAATTCTACTGACGTGGAGTGATGCTCCTGCATCAGGACACCACATTAATCGCATTAACAAAATATGGCAAGGAAAAGTAATGGAAAGTACGAAACCACCGGAGGTGCATAGAACCTGTCATTAAGGTGCATTAAACCCATAATCAAGGAAGTGTCCTCAGAAAGATTCATGGGAAATCCATACAACACATGGATATGGGAGCCAATAGTATATTCATGAAAATAAAACAAACGTAGAGAAACAGAGGCTATAGAGCACAATGTGAGTTCACAGAGATCACAAAGACCGTTCGAATCCAGCAGACANACAAAATATGGCAAGGAAAAGTAATGGAAAGTACGAAACCACCGGAGGTGCATAGAACCTGTCATTAAGGTGCATTAAACCCATAATCAAGGAAGTGTCCTCAGAAAGATTCATGGGAAAGCCATACAACACATGGACATGGGAGCCAATAGTATATTCATGAAAAGAAAACAAACGTAGAGAAACAGAGGCTAAAGAGCACAATGTGAGTTCACAGAGATCACAGAGACCGTTCGAATCCAGCAGACACTTTACATTCACCACCATGGCACCGCCCAAGCAAGCAGAAGTGAGCCAGACCACCTGGAAAACCAGAGTTCAGACCAAGTCACAAGGACAGGTGGAAGAAAGTGAATAAAATCCACCGAAGATCATCAATGTCGATGAAATCCCATCTCCGGACACAACACCAGTAAACCCTACACCTATCTTGGAAGAAACCCAGCATCCAGCACCAGAGGGCACGAGTCAGGAGATACCAGTGGAAGTACAGGAGCCACATAACTAGGGAACATAAACCTTGAATGATATGCAACCAGAGCATACATAGGCAACTCTGAAATTCAATGGCATAATGCCAAATACAACAAAAACAATGGATCCAGATGAGTCTCAAATGACCATCTTAGACTACCCAACAGGGGAGATGGTTGAAGATGTCTTGTCTTGGACGAAATGGTATAAGGAGGAGCAACCAGAAGCCATTGAAACTTCAAGCTAGCCACCACAACAACATAAAGACAAGATATAGATACCAAGGTCACCTCACAAGAAACCAACAACATAAATTGTTATACCACGCATACCAACTGGGGTACAGGTAGGACTAGATCTACTCGGTCATATCGGGAAGCTAAAATACTCAGACCACGATGTAGCAGGTGAAGAAAAATTCCTAGAACTTGCAAATAGGGTATTTATACAAACTATAGGCACAAATCAAGTTGGAGAACTGATCAACCAGCCATACCAGTGGGCAACTGGGCTAGAGAAAATGAGAATTTTAGGTCCCTTGGACCTACCACATTTTGGCAGAGGCTAGTATGCAACAACGTGTGTCAAAAAAATGCTAGAAATCACATATGAAGGGGACATATGGCAAGACAAGCCCGTCCCCATAATCATTGAGATTATTTAAAAAATAACATGGTTACCAATACGGGGTATGAATCACGTGTTGTTTCTGGATGACAAAACCAAGGAGAAAGTGCTAGTAAAAGAGATGAAGAATAAGTATGGCACTGACAGGGGGACAAGAGGGATAATTATCAATAGGATAAACGATGTAGGCACACAATTAGGTGCAAAAATCTTAGCCTACAAGCTGCTAAGAAAATGTCGTAGGGAGGAAGTCCAGTTGGAGTTGTTGCAGTTAAAGTCCAGTGTGCAGAAGGTACCACAATGAGATGGGCATCATACCTATTGAACTTGTTCTTGGATGACTGGAAGGATGCACATGACCTAAGCATAGAATTCCACTACTCATGGCTGATCACATTAATAGCCTTCATGGGATGGAAAGAGCCAAGGTATGTAGTTTTTTGTACCAGACCAAAGTTGAATCAGGGAGTGAGGTATTTTTTGCTCAGAGATAGGCCAGACTCGAGGAGAAAGAAGGTGAATGGATCCATTTTTGTGGGGTACCTATGTGACCCATAGGAAGCCATCTACAATATGTGGAAAATCACACTAGAAGTTGTCCTGCGATATGCGGACATCGCCAATTTCCAAGCCACATGATGTACAATGTGGATACATGCAAGGAAAGATATAGATAAACAATGGCTATAGATGCACTACTACATCACAAAGGGTGATATTGACATGGTCATTAATGAATGGGCTGATGAATGGAGGATCCCAACCATTACCCAGGAAGTGCCAGAAAGAACAACAGAAGAAGAGGCAGAGCATGGAGAAAGGAAACCTCCGGAAATCCAAGTGCCCAAGAGACCAAGAACGAGCCAAGGAAAGACAACAAAAATAGATGAAGGGCCAAATAAGACAAGGGCTCAGAAGGGGAATAAGGAGAGTACACAAATGACCAAGAATCACAAAAACAGGCTGAGGGAGAACAGGAGACCGCCCCAAATGCCGACACACAGGAACCATGGGGAAATAAGAGACCAACCACATAGACAAGAGGCATGCACAATAAATTGAAGGCACAATGAACACCACCATAGTATACGATCATGGATGATATCTGGGAGATGATAGCCCAAATGGTCTAGGATTTTCTAGCCGAGGACCTCGACCATGCTGCACGCCATAGGGGTAAGATCCAAGAGGAGTTGGCAGACATGTGGCAGCTCATCAAGAAGATCGCAGAAGGGATGGCAGCCAACAGAAGGGGAATCGAATGATCAACACCGCAGATAGAAGGAAGAGTGCAAAAAGAAGAACAAGAGTCAGTCCAGGGGATGTTGCAGCCACATGTAAAATTCCATATCAACCCTAGTATGTTGCGCATGGACGAAATTTTGGGGCAGACACCCTTGAAGGACTTAAGCCAAATCCAACTTCTGTTGACAAGGATACCATCAAGGGTGCTACATAGGTTGTAGGTGAGCATAAACCATGAGGTACAGTCTCACGCATATAAAGACTTAACCAAATTGAAGTAGGCAACAAAGAAGCAAGACATGCTGGAAATAGTATACAAGAAGGCTAAATATGAGACCCAGGAGGAAAGGGAACACATAAAAGGATTGGAGCAGAAAGTGACAGGAACTTATGAGAAGATTCCACAGGTCACGGAGAGTGAGGTAATCACAGAAGAAAAAAAGATTGATCAGATTGTGCAGGCAATTGAACAATACCAAAAGGAGATCGAGAATCTCTGAGAATGACTC
>JASDQU010013567.1:123174-133612 GCA_032191745.1 Picea mariana | reverse complement strand
ATACTGATCGTAGAACTAAGAGCATAGATTCTGGCCGTCCAGATTTTCTCGCTGCATATCCAACAGTGCAGATCAATTTGAAAAAGATCGGAGGGAAACTGTAGAACAATACTGTGTAACTGCTAGAAAATGCTGATGGGTTCTGCCAGAGGACTCGAAGACACTATGGGATGACTGGCAGAGGAGGTGAAGAGTCTCTGAGAGGGATGAATATGTTCATGGAGGTGATTAATAGATGATGAGCATTGAGGCTCGTAACTAAAACAGAGAAGGTGAGTTTGACTGTCACAGAGAAGACAAAGAGTCTCAAACTGCCGTAGAGGCTGAGGACTCTCAGTATAACGTACAGTGATGCTGTAGATGCGGGGCAAACCACCAGAGAAGCTGAAGAGTCAGGATGATGATCAAACAGATCACTTGAGAGGTGGAGGATAACGGCGCGGAGTCAGCATGCATAGGCATTGTGAACATTGCATGCACAAGGTGCACAGAATCTATAAATACATGGTACAGAGAAGAGATGAGGTTGTTGTTGCTGTCGGAGGTTGCTGTGAATGTTTTTGGTGAAGGTGATTCATGTGTGAAGAAGGAGGAGAGTGCAGCAGCTGAAGATCATAGAAGAGGAACTGTGCAGTGAATGAACATGGCACACAGAGCATAAAAAGCGGAATAACAGACAGTGCAAGTGATGTGTGCAGAAAGGCAATGAGGCAGACAGAGCAACGAAATGCAGCAGAATATTGATGAGTCTGGTAAGCCATTGTTGAACATAATATCACTGTAATAAGTTTTAGTAGCAAATATTTATATTTCAGGGTGGTTGGGTGGAGCTAGGGAGGACTTGTGTCCTCAAAGGTTCAAGTGGGTTCTTGAACACAGGGAGTTGGTGCTTCCTTCTAGTTGGTGCTAGAGAAACCAGGGAATTGGTGCTTCCTTCTAGTTGGTGCTAGAGAAAATAGAGAGTTGGTGCTCTCAGCAAGTTGTAGCTTGAAAAGCTAAGGTTGTAGCCTCATTATGAGTTGGTTCTCATATGTATGATACTGTAAAGAATGTAACCATTACTTATCATATAAAGAAANGTGATTATCATTCAGTGTCTCTACAAAGAGTTTAAAAGAACCATAATTGTTTAAGCTCGGAAACAACTGATTCACCCCCCCCTCTCAGTTGTCCAACAGGGGATGGGGTCATAATGCACCAGGTCATTCATTAATCTTGACAAGTCTAGAAAATTGAGCATGGACAGAAAAGGGAGATGGGGCTATGTCATCTGGCACCAATCTCCTAGGAAAGATTTATTTTGGGGAATCGCAACCCATCTAGGATTTTGGTATGCACCATGGCCCTGTTTGGGATTAAAAAAAACCCTCCAAATTGTTTCATAAGGGGTTGGTTGGGCACCATTCCAATAGGAATGTTATAATGAGGGTTGTAAATATTTTCCCCAGCCAGAGTATCTCCAGGTTGGGGGTTTCCCAAAGTATGAAACTAACCTCCCTCGGGTAGAAATCTAGAGGATAAAGGTGGATTCATCATGCCAAACATGTTGGTCAGGATCAGCATGGAGGGGGTAAGTGTGAAGGATGTAACATAAGCATGAGATTGTCTGCTCGGTTGACAACTCCATCCAGGAGCATTAAGACTAGGATTAGACCCATGGTGAAAAGGAGGTTGGCTTCCAACCATAGGAGTCATTTGGGGAATATGAGCACCGCCAAACGAGAATGGAATATGCGGAGGAGCCATGCCCCCAAGTCCAATACTAGGATTTGTATTCGTTGCTAGAATGGATGACGAAAATTGCAATGTGAGATTCGTCATACCATAAGAGAAAGGGCTAGAGGCTGTAGGGATGGACTGAGTATTGTACCCAGTTGTACCAAAAAATGACCCAAAATATTTTGTAATTATAGGTTGAGTAGCAATCGCAGGCTAGATAGGAGTGATGATGGGAACCATCGGCATTACAACCATAGTGGTTGAAGGTGTCGAAGGAATACTATTAACTATAGTAGGAATGGGAGTCGAAGGACTCTAAATATATTTCTGACTCGACTCAGTACTCATACTTTTATGATCACAAGTCTGGTAGGTGGAGGTGTGTGTACTAGGTTTGATAACTTTACACCTTTTAGAGGGGAAAGACTCAAGATGTAGTGGTAACTTCAACAAATGGTGATATTTGTGAGGAAGTGGGTTTGGCTCCACGATGACTCAAGAATTGAGATATAAAAACAAATACTAATGCCAACTAACAATCAAAGAGCATACCAAAATAAACAAAAAGGCCAATATGCACAAAAACAGGACAAAGTGGTTGAAAGGGGCCTCCCTCCCTAAAGTAGGTATGCCTCACCCAAGAGGGGCCTGAGACTCCCTTAAAGAAATGGAGGTATCAGAATCAGTTATAAGGGCCCTCATGGGCTTAACAACCAGTCAGTCAGATCCCCCCGGAGAGGTAATCCTCCATAAAGTTTGTGTTTGTCTGACCCTTATCTGACTCAGGGTACCTGCAAGTAACCTATGTGGCTACCTATGTCAAGAAACTAAGACACCACGATATAACCAATGCATAGATGAAAAATTGCAAGTCAGGTCCACTGTATGGGCAGGGTAAAAAATCCTGAAATCTCGAAAGCATTTCCTCTCGCAGAGGTAAAGGAACTAGCAATAACCCCATATATGAATAGATCCCTAGAAATATCTCTAACGCTAAGAAGGCATTGGAGGGATATCTCCTCAACCGACTTCATGTGACCTAGTGCTTAACTCTAGTGTGAGTGGAGCCTCATGACGTCACCAATTATACAATGGATTTCACCACACCTTTAGTCAAACACATATGTTGAGTTTAATATCCTTGGAGAAGTTTACTCACAAAATCCTATTCCAAGGCTCTAAATCTTAAGCTAGTTTCTGTGCCCTGAAAAATAAAATTGTTTCTAATCAATTTTAAATTTATCAGCATTACTTTTAGTGGATTTGTTTACTCAAAATATGTGGTCATGAAACTGATGATTTTATTACTCAACACATAAAATAAGTGAATATGAATATAATGCAAAGTCCTAACTTCATTTCTCAACAAATGATAAACTTTTTTTTAAAATGCAATTTTCAATTCAACTTTGTGATTTCAAATAAGATGCAATCTTTCCATACATGTATCAAGATCAATGATAAGAACCCAAAAAATCAAATGCCATGATGCAACATGTGTATTTTTGTATTTTCAATATAAAAGAATGAAAATGCAAGGACTGAACAATAGCTTGATATATAAATCCTACTGTAAGCAAAAAGATACAAACCAAGCAGGATATCAAGAAGCAAACACCTAGCCCAAGATGCAAGGAAAACCCATGAAAACAAATGATGAGAAAGAAAGACCACCCAAAAATTCAACCAAAGAAACATTTCCTATCACTTTGCAAGAACTTAACAGTCATGACAGAGACCCAAGAAGACTTAGCAATTGTTATAAGAAAAATCTATTCGTTGGGACAAATCTGACCTATCCGGTTGTGAAGTCGGTTACATCCATTTTTATAGCTCTGCATGAGGTAGAGACTATCCGCACCTCATATGGTCCTTCTACTAAGGTAGTAATGAAGGGGAAAAAGGAGAGGTGAAAGACTTACATGAAGTCTTTATCAGGACCACCCACCCTAGGTGTTGTCCTCCCTCAGCTTCTTGGATGGCCAAAATGGCTTGGGGGATGAAAATTATGGACAATAGGATGAAAATAAACTCGCTTATTTTTTGGACAGCGAACTAAATAAAGAGAATAGCAAGTTGTTCACTCTCTTAAAGTGTTGGAAAACGGCCCAGAATGGGCTCCCAGGGTAAATTGGTGTCCTGGATAATTAACCAATGGATGCCTCAAGTGAAAGAGTGCAAAACAAGGGTGAAACATGAGCTTAAAACCTATAGCCAAGTCCTTTTATATGGTTGTAAATTGTGAACAACAAGTTGTTCAAAGATTTTAAGACGGGGAAACAAGCCCAAAATGGCTTGATACCCCTTGGGGAGACTCGGGAAGTGATCCCAGAAGATTGTCAAATCAAAAAGAGGGGTGTAAAAGGGAATGAAAAACCTTTTTACAAGTTGTTACAACTACGTTGGGATAGTATTTACAACTTCAATTTTTGGTTCATGGGTGATGGGTGGACTGACGAAAGGTTGACTTTAAAATTATTTTATTGGTGAATTTTTAGTTATTAACAGATACCTTGGCCACCACACTATTTTTAAGGTTATCCTGATCAAGCAAACACATCCTGAAACTGTGCCAACTAGTATAAGAAAAGTAATCTTAGCAGACCATGGTGGTTAGGTAGAAGAGTGCCCCATATAGTTCAGAGAAGTAGGGATTAGCCACTTCTCATCACTAGTTCTTTCGAGCTCTTAAAGCCACTTGGATGGAAGAAGGATACCTGTGAAAAGGAAGAGGTAGAGGACCCCCCTAAAGGTATTTTTAGTTGATTTTACCCAAGCGGAGTAGTATTCCAACCAAGCTAAGCTATTCAACTCCTTGACTATGTGGTACTAAGGAAATACTACTAACTTTATACTAAATAGACAACTTCTGAGGGGCTTCTAATGAAGACTCCCTGGATTTGACTCTTAGTATTCTATAAAATTGAAATTGATTGAAGTAAAGGACCAGGCCATCCACATGGCGAGGTCACGTCTTGATTTCACAAGCGTGCCTCCAAGTCATTGAATTTGAAATCTATCTAAAACTATATACAGAAAACAAGTAAATAGGTATGTGACATACATGTCATGGATAAATAATATGTATATGTATGTAACTATATAGTATATTTTTTGTTTTGAGTGTATGGGGCGGATCCATGAATTTTTTTCAAGTGTTTTGTGGCTTTTTGAGTGTATTTATCTTGTTGATTTTTGCATGTCCCCTTTAGGGGAAGCCACCTGTAGATTAGTGAAAGAAAAATTGTACAATTAAAAGATGAAAAAATTAACTAATTACAAGTAACGATTGCACCATTCAACCCAAAGGAATGGGTTGAGGCTCTTTGTGAGCGGCAAGGTTTCCATGTGCACGAAAGCCCCAACTAACTCCTTGTATGAGGATTGGAAGTTTAGTGTTTGAAATTTAGAAATTGTGATGATTATCTATGCAAGTATAGATCAAATTTTATGAACATAAATTCACAAGGAAGCTACTCAAGCTATCTACACAAACAACGCATATCAACATGGGTATGTGTGCCAAAAATTTTGGAATGAGTGCAAGTGAATATAAAGTGAAAATGAGAGTGATTGGGTAGCTTTACCGATTGAATTGGATGTTTTTTCTTCGTTGTCCTGTTGGCACCTTTACCTCAAATAGGTCTTCGGGTGTTCCTTAACCGCTTAGAGAAGCAGAGTAGGTGACCAGTTATGTCCTTGCAGGCAAACAATGAAATTTTAGTATTTATATATGGAAAAAATAAATTGAATGTAACAGATATTTGCACATAATATATATATAACAACCAACTAATATGGTTGTCCCATGGGGGGAAATTGACCAAAATGACCAATTTTCCTATTTGGGACAGCAAGGTTAATGGTAGGAAAACATAACAAAAATATGCATGAATGAAAAGAGGAAGAAAAAAAGTATGAACAACCAACTAAGGGTCTTATTTGAGGGTTTTCCTAAGAGGCCATAGGACTCCCAGCCACTAGCTAAGGTTGAAAACAACTGAGTACTTCAGAAAATATGCACTAAAACACATCAAACAAGTTAAACCAAGTTGTTAGAAAATGAAAGAAAGCAATTTAAACCCAAGGAAGCAACAATAAACACCTAGCTAACCAATCCCTTCTGGAGATAGATAACATAACAAGCATTTACTTCCACCCCTCAACTCTTAACCAGCAAGTGACACATCTAACAACTAAAATCTAACAAGTATCACACACACAAAAAGTCTTGAAAATTTTCAGCAGAGCTTTGTTACTATATTCATTCTCCCTTTTTTACAATGCCAACCCTCTTATTTACAAAGGAGAGGTGAAAGCTTAGGGTTAGGTCACAAGACACTTGTCACTTTTGGAAAGGTAACAAGTGGACCAAACCTAAAGTATTTTTGTCTTTTTACCAAAAAGTAATCCTATCCAAAAGGTATCTTATCCAAAATGGATATTATCCTAAAGAGAATCTTATCCAAAAAGGGAATCAAATCAGATTTGATTTGACCCTTTAATTACAATGTATACATGCCAAAAAACAAACTTCTGTGAGACTACATATTACAAAAAGTCATTTTTCATAAAATGACAAAACCAATATGCCACATCACCATTTGCCTTAGGATTTGTGCCACCCCAAAGGATATTTGATTGTTTCCATGTTTTTCAGTTGTAGATGAGGTGGTTTAGGAAACTTCCAGACCATCCATGGCTATCGGATTCACCAAGATGAAGCCCCGAGGTGTGGGGAAATTGTTGAGTTGCTTAGGAAGAAAAGGGGCCTATGGGATTTGGTAATTGTATGTAAGGAAATGCCCATTGTTTAGACACTTTTCAAGCCTAATTATACCACCTCTTTTCTGCTTATAAGTTTCCCTGTGAGTTGGTCGAAGCATGGCTTCGATTTGGGCTTGTTTTGGTGCGGGGACCCCCTGGGATTGAACCTTGAGAGGCTCTTCCCCTATAACATACATCCAAAAAGATATTATTTATCATTCCCATGTTGTATATTTTTCCTCTACCTTTCTGCTTCCTTTTTTTTGGCGCAAATATAACTCCAGATGAGTAAGATATGGCCCTAGAAAGGTACGTGGGAAGGACTCGGTCGGGAAACTGATCAGGGAAAATATTGAAATTGGGGAAAAATTCTAGGCTGGACACTAGAATTGATAGGATTATACAGGCCTTCTTACCTGTAGCAAAAATGGGTTTTCCTCATTCGGCCCAATTTGGCCTCGGAGACACCCAATTAGGCCTCCTTCTCGCGCATGCTTATCGGGCCAATAATGAGTCATTGTCACTCTGGGACATGCCACTGAAATTATGGGATGAATTTGTGGAGGATAATTCTATGGATGCATTCTGGACTTCACCCCGGTCATTTTGACTATTCATAGGCAAAAATTCACCTCTGTATGGTGAAGTTATGCAATTAAAATGTCTAGTGACCTTAGGGGGGGTGGATTTTTTTTTTAATATATGGTTTTAATTGTATAAATGAAATTTATTTAAATTGTTTAATTTTATAATAAATATTTATTAATAATTTTATTATATATATATAATATATATATATATCAATATATATTTTATTATATATATATAATATATATATCAATATATATTTTATATATATTAAATAAAATTAATAATAAAAATAAAAATAAAATTTAAAAATAAAAAATAAATTAACAAACTATATAATAAAACGAAATTTAAAATAAATTAAACCCCAAACTAAACCCCTCTACCTGAAACCCCTGGTCATCCATACGACCAGGGAGGAACCCCAAAATGGAGACTATGGGGAGGGAGAAGGGAAGAGGTTATGTGTGCAAGGGAATCAGAGGGAGGAGGTGGTGGAAGTTGGGTTGGAGGTTTGTGTGCAGGAGTGGAATGGTGGCAGGGAGAAGTGGTGGAAAGGGGAGCATAGAGGTATGAAGAATGGAGGGAGGCTAAGGGAGAAGTGGGAGAGTTGTTGGGTAGCACGCAAAGAAAAGTGGAGGGTGGTGAGTGGGGATGAGGGTGGTATGGAGGAAAGGGATGGGTTGGGCACGCAAGCGGAGGAAGAAAGGGAAGGTTGAGGTTACATTGGTGGAGGTGAGGGGGTGGTGGTGGTGGATGGGTGGCCAACCACCACCAAAAATTATTTTTCACATAGTGCATTTTTTCCCATAGTTTAGGAGAGGGAGGTTTTGGGTTCAAACCCCCTCCCCTCCTATTTAATTTATGGGCTATTTCTGGGATTTTATGGGAAGAGGAAAAGGAAGGGGGTTGGGTTTCAGAGCCCAGGGCCTGCAAATGGCCATGTACAGATCTGAAATTTTAGCCCAACCTAGTGCCCAAGAGGGGTTCGAATCCCCTCCCCTATGAATTTTTTACAGATAAAAACAAATGAATGACTGAAATCACCAACCAGTAGACAAACTATGGACCAACACTCCATTCCAAAACTGAACTAGCACTCAAGCTATCCTTATGAAGGCAAAAATAACATTTTTTTATGCAGAAAACCACCATAAGCAGCAATATTTTTTCTTTCCTTTTGAATTGGGATTGATGGGGTTACCTGGCCTTGTGTCTGAAGGCTGGTGCATGTTCATAGATGGGTTCCCAATGAAAACCTGCACTACTTCCTAGATTCCCTCCTTTGCCATTGGAGACATGTTTTAGAGCTCCCTCTCCCCTTGGCCAAAATGCCAAAATGACTTGAGAGAGGGGAGAGGGGGGGGTTTGTATTTTCTAATTTTTCAAAAAAATCAAATTCCCCAATATTGCATGAGGAGCCTACGTGTCCTCTCCTTAATTTCCAAAAATTTCTGATTTTTTTATAATTTTTTCCATTATTTTTTTAATATTCCTCGAAAATTGTGCAAGTCAAAGTTTGTCATTGACTTTGACTTTAACCTTGTTGTTTTGAATTAGCCCCAAAAAGGTTTCCAGGTGAGACAGTGTCAGAATTGGATGTAGGGAACGTCAATTGAAAGGTCTCGAAAAGACCATAGAGAATATCCCATCACCAATCTGAAATAATGCCAACTCATCCCTCAATTTCAGCCTAGAACAGTGGCCGCTTAAAACCCTTAACTTGTTGGTGGGCCCACATGGAACCCAATCTTACGAAAGGAAAAAAATCACCATACGATATCCAATTGAGGCAAATGAGGTATCGTCGGAAAGGTATCAATGAGGTGGCCATATATTTTTATTCTGGATCCATTAATGGTTGTTTTATCTGTCACGAAACCTTTCTACGCGAGCTGGTTTCCCCCCTTTACCTGAAATAATTGACCAACCTGTGATAGTTCTAACCGAGCCATCTGAGGTCGAAATGAGGAAAATGAGGATATGTTGGAAAATTATTTGAGTGTATTACAGCATGGCATCA
Organism: Picea mariana; assembly: GCA_032191745.1. Taxonomy (NCBI): domain Eukaryota; kingdom Viridiplantae; phylum Streptophyta; class Pinopsida; order Pinales; family Pinaceae; genus Picea; species Picea mariana. The sequence continues at coordinate 124,515 of JASDQU010013567.1, read as the reverse complement.
TTGAATCTCTGATTTAAAACTCTTTACCAACAATTGTTAAACCCTCAAGCACTGCAACCAATTTGGTGTCCAAAATTGGTCATGAACTTGCGAAAGCTCGTTCTTACCAACCAGGGGTCGAAACCAAGCACGGGATATACCTTTGGAAAGTTCTTGCACTTTCCTACACCATTTTTGGGTTTTATTTTTCTTTTGAAATAGTAATCTGAACAGAATTAGACCAAGAAGTCACACTATTGGTTTTGGCCATTTGGGTGACGCTAACTTTGTGTCCTCCGTACGAGGTCATACGGACTCAGAATTGAGCTCATGATAGCCCATTGGAAATCTTTTCCTAATCCATACAATATGGAAATATTTTATTTCCCAATTGTGACTAGTCTTCATCTTACCCTTTGCGAAAGGAACCCATCCCCAAGGGACCCATCTAGTGACAGGCGAAGGGGGCCAATGTTAAAATTCTTGCAAACTATTTGCTTAGCTCATAAATATGAACTGAATGGTATTTTCATGAGGAATTATCATGTGGGAGGTTTCACAACCCTCTGTAGGTAGCCAACTGATACTCTTTCAATGGCATAGGTCATAGTAACTATGAACCCTACCATTGTCTTCGACTAGAACCATAGCACAAAGGGATGTTTGTGGAGGAATGATAGTGTAAAACACCATGTTGAGCCCAGAGCATATTTTTTGGTCAACAACAAACATCAAAACTTACCCATCAAACACCAACTCAGCAATCAAGAAAACAAGGATGATGTACGCAAGTATTCAAGAGAAAACCATGTATATACGCTCCCTACATAATAACAGCCCGCGTATGTACACGTATGTCAAGGGAAAACCCATGTATATGTATTGAAACACTTCCAGGTTAAGGATAAGGCCAAGAAACTCAAAATCAAAATGAAAATAGGATTTCAAGCAGTCAGATGACAAGAAAACTCAAGCTAACCAAGGGAAATCACAGGAGAAAAACACTCCAAACCCGGAAAAGAAGATTTTATCCCCAGTATGGTAATTCTGTTACGAGGAAAATCACTCTATGGCATGGAGTAAACCAAAACAGACGAAAATGACTGTAGAAATCAACTCTAATCTCAAGTATTCTATATAAACAAACATGCTAACAAGACAAGATAAAGAGCCTACCTCGTCTGGATGTTTGATGAAGTCCACCGTTGAGCACTTGACCCAAAGCTATATACCTGCAAATTGTCCTCGACAACCAAGATATGAAAGCATATCGTGATAATAGATAAAGTTAGCACATATAATAGCATATTCCATCAATATTCATAACAAATATTCCCATGGAATAACAATTCAAATATTTGT
>JASDQU010013567.1:74144-93753 GCA_032191745.1 Picea mariana | reverse complement strand
AATATGAAGGATCTGAATTTTCAAAATATGATGTGTCTCTGTGTATTTTACTTATGCATTACAATACTTCTTTATTATTTACAGGTTCTACTTGACGATTCTATGTTTAAAGGCTTGTTCATAATATAAGTAGGTTCAATTATTGCACACATAAGATTCATATATGTTCATGTCTCCTGCGCAAGATCAGGATGGGTCCTGAAGGTTCTTTGGATCCTCGTAAGTCTTTTCCTTACCCTTCCCTATCTATTTGTCTCAACAGTGCCTCAGGTGAGACTTCTTCTCTTCGGAGGAGATGAAAATTTCAGCACTCTGTACTACTCGGTACCTTTAGTTGGTAACCTGAGAATGACCCTAGTATGATCAAACTTGCACCAACACATTCTTCAATTTATCAAGTAAATCATCTATGTAAGGAAGAGGGTATCGATTTTTCACAATGATTTTATTTAAAGCCCAGTAATCGACACACATTCTCCACGTGCCATCTTTTTTTGGTACCATCATGATTAGAGAACCACAAGGATATGAACTGGACATGATGACCCCTTGGTCCAATAANTCTCCACAAATGAAATCTTGTACATGCCTACATTAGGAAGAGGAGAATCATGTTGAAGATGTATCTCATGTTGGATTTCCCTCTTAGGAGGTAATCCATTTGGTTCCTGAAAAATATCATCATACTTAGAAACAATATCAATTAATTCTTTTTTATGATATGGATCGCACCCTTGGAAAGCATCGGATGTCCCAACATCATTCTCTCTGACTGCCATGAGTACATATCTCTTGTTAGTGTTTATGAGTCTTTTCATTTTCCCTACACTGACAAGTGTTGTATTTAACCTCATGTTGTGATCTCTAACAATATATTCTACTCCCCCTTTAGTAAGGTGGTATTTGTTCTCATGATGAAAAAAGACTACTTTTCTATCATAAAGATAAGGACTTCCAAACACTATGCCACATATATCAAGTGGTACACCATTCAAATCCACTTCATCAATCAATTTTGAAGCAATAGAAAATCTGATCCTACATTGTTTGGTGACATTAAGTTTTTTTTTATCACATAACCAACCAAGAGGATAAGGCTTCGGATGTGGTTTCGTTTCAAGACCCATCTTCTTGACAAGTGCTCCAGATATTAAGTTTACCTCGGAACCTAGATCAAATAATGTATCTATCTTAGTATGTTTAACTACAACTCTTATATGAAATAACTCATTCCTCTTTCATTCATCAACATGAGATTCATCATTGGAACTAGAACTAGCATGAAGATAATATTTACCTTGTACTCCAACCATTGTGATATATCCTTCATCTCCTGAATCGAAACCAAGATCTTGTTGCACCGTAGCAATGATATTTTTTTCCCCTTTCCACCGAACTATTTTGGTTTCTTTTCTGGATGCATTTTCCAATAGTGTTCTTCATCGTGACCACTCTTCTTGCAATGAGTGCAAGATGGTTTTCCTCCTTCTCTCATCACTGTAGAGGTCTTCTTGTCCTTCCTTTTAAACTTCTTAAAAGTCTTTTGTGGGAAATTGGAAGGTTTCTTTGTGGGATATTATTGAACATGTTTCTCCCTATTCTCAAGATGAGTGGCTTGCACAAAACCTCTGTCAAGACTAGTGGGGTTAAACAAGAGCAAAGTATGTCGAATATAATTGTGAAGTGCGCCAATATACTTCATTAAAGTTTCATGATAATCCAAAGGAATGTTCAATGCAAAATATTTCTTCCTAAATTCTTCTGTGAAACTTTGTACAATTTGTCCTTTACTTTGCCTTAAATTTTTCCATTCCATCAATGCTTTATGTAAATACCCTAATGGATAAAATTTCTTTCTTATCATTGATTTAAATTCTGACCATGAGGAAAGAAGCTTACCACACTTACTTATGTCCTGAAGCTTTCTCTCCCACCATATGAGAGTGGTGCCTTCAGACCGAAGAGAATCTAGTTGCACTTTAACTTCCTTTTCTTCAATATGATGGACACAACAATACACTTCAACCTGTCGGATCCAATTATCTAGATTTTTAGGATTATCATCTCCATTAAACATAAGTAAGGAAAATTTTACATGAATCTTTAATAATGGTTTCTCAAAAGAGGCTTTATGGCTAGAATGATAAGAATGGTGAGAATTATCAGAGGAAGAAGAACCAGAACATGAAGGTGAAGAAGGAGGCTCAGGAGGATCTCCTCCAGCCCCTTTGTTTATCAAAGCATCGTCATTTTCAAGTGCTTCATTTTTCTTTCCTTTCTTCTTCATCCTCTTCTCATAATCTCCATACATTTTCTCAACCATTTATGCCATGCAATAAAAGACCATGTGAAATTTTCTCTATTGTTCATCACGCTTGTCCTCTTCACCCTGCTTATGCTTGGCCCTAGTAATCATTCACACTCAACAATTCAAGTCAAAGATGATTGATCTGATACCAACATGATTTGAGATATTTTCATCATGACTTATAAATAATTTCATTAAATGAGCATAAATTAAAGTGCACCATTAAAGAATGGAAAACTCAAAAATGAAGAGACATAAGCATCATATTTGAACTAAAAAACTTGATAACATAGTTCGTCCCTGGTGGACTATGTCTCTGGGTCTTTCTCTCAAATGGGTAGTCTCTTTCATTAACTCAGCAAAAGAATTTGGAAAATAAATAAAGATACCTCATTATTAAATCAAGCTGTAGAAATAATGCCCAGATCAAAAAACATACATCACCATTGAATTTGTGGTGTTGAATTACCCAAAAATGACTATCTCCACACCTCAATCTGACTCTGTCACTCCCAAGCCCAAGCATAATTCTGTCTCAGTTTTCGTGCCCTCTGCAACCTACAATAATGATATTCCTTTTCCTTGTAAACTGTGCCTACAGGTATATAGTTTGCACCCCTATGGTGACTGAAAGAAACTTGGATTTAAAATAAAACTTGGTGGATGAATGTTCCAACGGAATAGTTAGGCAGATTGGTTATGGCGCTAAAGTTAGACTGTTGTATGTGGGGAGGTCTCGGGGTCAAACCCGCGGGATCCCATTTTATCTCTATAGTTGTAACCTCTGCTATATTTAGTTGGAGACTTCTATATGTGGTGGTTGTTTCCAGATATGGTGGGACCTCTTCCAGATTTGGCAGGATCCTGCCACATATATTTTTTTATTTTTCAGTTACGAGCCCTCCTTGAGCGTTTTGGGGGTGCTTCGTGTCTCCTATTGATTGGGTCACATGGCATCCACTGATTGGTTCACCTGATCACTGACATCACCTCCCCGTCAATCTGTACATGATACATGGCGCTTCCTGGGTGGTGTTACGTGGAGTCACCTGGGGGTGCCACATGGCATTTTCCTACTGGTCCACATGGACCACTAAAATGCCTATTGGTGGGTGACACATGGAGGCCTATGGTGCTACCATGTGGCATGATGATGTCATCAGACATCATGCTGACATCATCCTTCCATGTCATTTTTTGATGTCAACAATATGGATGATGATGTGGCCCCTGTTCACTTGCCCTGTTTGACCACAAATTTGACCGTGAATATCTTTCAAACCATAACTCCATTTGACAAGCCATTTGCGACGTTGGAAATATTGTGCTTTGCTCTTCACGACCATGCCATTTTCACTAAGTTTTGGGAACTTTGAATTTTTTACCTTTCTCTATCTGTTGAATCCATTATGAGCGTTTTGAGTTGCCTCTGTGAATTCTAAGTTATTCTTAGCCTTCTCTGGATCCTTTTTGGATCATTAATATTGACCTTTATTACATGGAAATATATTATTATACCCACTTGAGGAGTTAGGTAGATTAGGTAACTAACACATCCTTCCTCAGTGAAATGTAATCCTTAGTAAACCTTGGCTCTGTTAATGATTCTCTCAGAGCCTCCTCAACCTCTGGTGTTATTGTTTTTTCTCTTGTTAAATATTTATTTGGTACAGACACTGCTACCTTTAGTGGTGCCATCTGTGTAATCCATTTACTAGTGAAAATGGTTTCGGTTCTGTAGTTTTTCTTAGGCTCTCCAACATGCCTCTTGGCTCTCTCTTACTCGCATGCAACTCTAACTAACAATGACCAAATTTTTTTGAAATTCCTTGGATATTTTCCCCCTTCACCAGTTGTCCCTTTACCTTGTTGCCTGTATTAACTGTATAATCCCTTAGTACTATTAATTCAATACTTTCATTAAAGCTGCATTAATCATAAATCCTTTGCTAGATTTTTTCCTTGATTTTCTAGGCTATCACGATCTCCACCGAATTTTGTTATTTATTATGATGTGTCTTTGTGTTGTTCTTTCATTACGAATTTTGAACCATCATTTTCGATCTTTAATTTCATTTAACGGTGTTTATCCATCCTCATCCATGTCAATTTTTTGGCTTACACATTCATGTACTGCACAGGATGTGATTTTGCGCGTAATTCTCTTATGTTGTGCAACTTCTTCTATATTTGCAACACTGGACCTCCTTCTATGCAATTACTCTTACTGAAAATTACTTACTTTTTGTTGTTTTTTCATTTGTTTTTATTTTTATTTTTCCCATTTTTCTTTCTTTTTCCTTTTCTTTTTCCTACTAAACTACACTAATATAGTACAAAGGTTCTTGTGTAGGTCAAACTAGTATGCGGACAATCGTTTGTCCCTATAGATTTTCATTCGACTCCCATTCACCATTCCTCCAATGACTTCTCCATTCATCTTTTCCAACTGCATAGAACCTACTTTTGTCACGTACCTGATCACATATGGACCTAAACAATGCATCCTAAAATTCTAGGGGTGTTGCATGAACTTGTTTTCGTATAAAAACACTAAGTCTACCACTTGAAACATTTTTTGTTTAATATCCCTATCATGCCATGCTTTTTCTCTTTCCTTCTTTACTTTCTTATGGAATCTTGCGACAAAATAGTTTTCCTCGATCTATGACAAATGTGACAAGCTTTCCTCTACTATGCCAAAGTCTGAAAGATCTATAATCACTGTAACACAAAAGATTGACCCAATAAATTCCATCAGAATTATTGCTTCTTTCCCATATACTAACCTAAAAGGTGTATGTCCTATCAAATTTTTGCTTATATTCCTATATGCCTATAATACTGTAGGGATCCTTAAGTCCCAATCATCATTTCCTACATTGTAGATCTTGGTCAAAGCCTTCTCTAAAAATTTATTTAAGAATTCTATAGTCCCATTTTCTTGAGGGAGATACAGTGTGCTCCTAGGATGGTGAATTTGAAACTCCTCAGTTAATGATGCAATTGTCTTATTCAATAAGTGCATCCCTTGATCACTTAGTAAAATTCACAGGCACCCAAATATTGTCACTACATTAGCAAACATAAACTGTGCAACAGTTTCCTCTCTTTAGTCTGTGACTGGTGATGCTTCATCTCATATAGTATAATACTTTATCGCATTGATTATATACCTATCTCATGATATCATGGTTGATGGATTGATCAATACAACGAAGTCTATTTCCCATTTCTCAAAATCCTACAGTGTAACTTGTGGATGTAAGGGCATCTCATCCCTTTTGAATGGATTTCCAACCCTTTGACAAACATCACATGCCTAGAAATATTCCTTAGCATCCTTTTGAAGTGTGAGCCATTAGATCCCTGCACACAAAATCTTATGCACAGTCTCTTTACATCCATAATGTCCTCCTACAATACCTTTGTGCACATCTGATAGTATCATTGGCCTTTCATTCTCTAGCACACATCATATTAATATCCTATCTGCACCTAACTTGTATAATTTCCTTGCAATTAGTTTATAGTCCACTACCTTAACCACTAACTTCTTCTTTTTTGCAATTTTCATGTTCGATGTCTTGATAGTTAACTAGCATATTACATTGATCAATTGTTTGGCCTAGTCAACTAGTTGACTGCCTAGTCTAGTTGACTAGTTGAATAGGGCCTTCAATAATAAAACCACTTAACCCGTTGGGATTGTTGATTTGGTATAAATAAATTCAAATATGCTTCGATACACTTGTTGAAAAATTTAGTCTAACCATAAATTTGTAGGTGATAAGAAGTGTTTGGATGCAATTGAGTTCCCTAAATACGAAACTGTTCTTGCAAGAAATTTCTTGTGAAAGTGGGATCAATATTTGACATAATAGATTATAGAATACTATGGAGTTTAAATATATTATCCATCAATATTTTATTTAACATCGAGTATTTAAATGGGTGTTGTAGGGAATAAAATTGAGAATATTTGGAAAGGAAATAAACCACGACCATGATAATAGATTTATTTCAAAATTTGTGTAACCCCATAATGATGTATAGAGAAATGTCAATCCACACAACTAGTGGAATGGGTAAAGTTTGTAGTTCACCAATATATTTTACTATATCTCCCTTGTGTTATTGTAAAATATCACATTATGCCACAAAATTACAGATGTGCTTCTTCATTCCTCCCCCCAAAATGAACATTTGATCCTTTAATAAGTTTTATGAAAGACATAATGACCTACTATTGGAGAAGCATGGAGTTCCCATAGAATTATTGAATTAAATTCATATTTCTTGATCAAATTAAAACACCCATCATATAAAAAAAATTCATTGTTCCAAGTTCATGGGGTTCCATTTTAAGTTGTTCGAATAGGTGGGAAATCTAGGGATCGACGAAGCATTGTTTGTGAACAACATTCAACCATATTATTACTGTGAAGGAGAGTGAAAAGAGGGATCTTTCCTCTTCATAATTTTGAGAGAGAACATCTATTACCACATTCTCCTTTCCCTCTTACAAATTATCTCATAATAACATCCAAAAATTTTAGTGACCCATTTCTATATCTCAAGAAACGAAATCATTTTCTCTAAGAAGAATTTCAACCTATGATGATCAATTTTAATACAGAAACATTTATCTAGAATGTATCTGTGCGAAGTATCCACAACATGCATTATAGCCATCATTTCGTTTTCATAAGTGGATTTTCCCAAATACCTCTCACAGAGTTGTTGTTGGTAAAGGCCAATGATCTTACCTCTTTCATATGTACTGTGAAAAATCATTTATGAAAGGCATCATATTAAAAAGTAAAGGTGTTACTGAAGTATGACAAAGAAAGTACTAGGGTGGTAAACATTGCATTACTAAAATCATTGAAGGCTTGATCTATGGATTCAATCCAACTGAAAGCATTGTTTTAAGCAAGGTAGTGAGGGGAGATACAATATTAACATAGTTATTGACAAAATCTGTGTAGAAACCATCGAGACTGAGAAAACCTCTTAATATTTTGAGAGTTTGTGATGTGGCCAATCATTCATTTCTTCATTTTTCTTTGGGTCCACATGTACACCACCATGAATAAAAATTTGGACCAAATATTCAGCTTCAGAGACACCCAAAGGAACATTTGAACCTCTTAACAAGTATTTTTAATACTTGATCCACATGGGTGACATGTGTGTTCCAAGTTTTACTATAAATCAACATGTCAACAAAATATAAGGAAAAGATGGCGTAGAAAGGGTTGAAATATTCTTTTCATGAGACTTTGTAAGATGGAAGGTGCATTTCAAAGGCCAAATGGAATCACTGAACTCTTAATGGCCTTCATGAGTGAAAAAAAATTGTAATTTATATCTCCTTCATGTGAATTTGGTGATAGTATGAATAAATATCATTTTTGGTGAATACTTGATCACCTTTGAGCTCATCCAAGAGTTCATCATTGATGGGAATGAGGAACGTCGAGATATTGAAATTTGGGACACATGTGCCAAGCACCTTCTTTATTCATTAGCATTAAAAATAGTGATGAATAAGGATTGGTACTAGTACGGATGACACCAATGGATAGAAACTCCTTAACTGTCTCTTCAATTTCTTTATTTTGTTCAAATGGATGGTGATAAAGGCATACATTAGGTGGGAGGCTACCTAGTATGACAATAACATAATGATCATGACCACCTCTAGAGGGTGGTATTCCTTAGGGGGTTTTAAATACATATTTTTGTTTGTTAAATACTAAATACATGTCAATATGCATGGGTTGAGGTGTATGAAATGATTGAATGACATGGAATTGGGGCACAATGCATGAATTATCTTTTTCAATTTTTTTTTCTATACAAGGTGAGATTATGATCTCTAAAGAATTTTTTGTAATTCCTTTAAAAGTGTAGTGGTGTCCCTCCTACTAAAACTTCATGTATAACTCATAAAAATCCATGGTTATAGGACCTAATATTCATAACCATTAAGAACCCAAAACAGGGTCACAACCACCCATTTCAACAACAAACATGTGGGTTTTCAAGGAATAATCACCCATTTGAAGATATGCATTCTCACAATGACCCCTGCATTGCATGGAACCACCATTAGCAAACATGATCTACAAGTTGTTCACAACATGGATATAGAAGTGTGTTTCTTGGGCCACATGTCAGTGAATGAATGTATGAGTGTAATTTTTGTCAATTAAGATAATGATTTTTATGATGTTTGATGTAGAAAATCAATTTGAGGTTTTAGGGAGATAAAATAATAGTCATGGAAGGCATGGAGATCAAGGGTTCCACATCCTTCAAAGTAGAGGGAGGAATTTCCTCAATGAGTGGCGATGGAGGATCCTAAGAGATAGTTTTAGCTTCATCAACTTAAATGTCCTCTAAAATGACCATCAAGAATTTTTTCCCCTTAAATTTATTATCAAGAAAATATTTCTCATCACAATTATAGAAAATACCTTTAAGTCAGTGCTTCGCCATTTAAGCATGGGTTAACTTGTGGATATTGAGGGGCGGAGAGGATGGAGAGGGATTGGTAGGGAAGTAAATAGTGGGATGGGAATGTGGAATAGATGTTGTATTTTTAAATTGGGCATTCACCACCTTTTGGGCCTCCCTATATCTTTGAGAGGCTTCCAACCAAGTAGTAGGAAGAGACACTAAGACTTGGGCACATATCTCTTACTTTATACCACTAATAAATCATTCCCAAAAAACGGTATCTAGTAATCCGTTGATGTGGATGGTGATTTGATCAAAGATAATATGAACTATTTTACTATACTAGATTTTTTAACCTTGGTCAATTGGCCCGAATAGTTAATGTTTGTTTCAGAGCATTCATAGAGGTTTGACAAAATTTGTGTCAAAGAAATATAACCCTAGTGATATTTCTTATGACCTTTCCAACATTTCCATCATTTAAGATATAAATATAAAAAACCCACATGAAGTTTCATTAAGTCATGAGTGATGCTATGCAAGGAAATATAATGTTGCATCTATGTGAACCAACCTATGGATTCAAAGCTATCAAATTTTTTAGACCTAATTTAGGGAGTCTATGCCACATTCTAGTTATAGGGTCATGAACAAATGGGTTAGAGTGAGGCTCCATGGGATTGGATTATTTAGATTCATCATGTTGGGACAACTAGTCATGGGATTGATAACCCTTGTAGAGTTTCATGAGTCAGGACAGTTGGTATGGGACTTAGTCTAGTTTTGTGATATTTTCATTGATGGAAGCAAAGTTTTGTTGGATAGGGGAGTGGTTGCATTCTATTTTTCTGTTTGTATCATCACAATGAGTTTCCAAAGATAAACTTAGGTGGTGAACACATTGCCTCAGGTATCCATAGAGATGGCTCTCCACTAGAAAAGGGTTACTAAAGAGTGGTACCAAGGCATTCAACACCATGTTAAGGGTCTATTGAGATAGTTTATTGGTAGTGGGGCAATAAATTCCACCAAAATGGATTACTAGATCATGGTACCATGACGATCATCTCAAATAAAGGATTTTTTTGAGATAGGTCTCAAATAAGGGTGTAGTTAGGAGATAAATAATATAATGTTGACGAATTTTTCAATTTCTCAATACTGTAGCTTATGTAGGAATTTTGTGGTGGTAGCAAGAAGTAGGGTTTATAGTGATAGAATGCACAAATTATCAATACATCCTTTTATGTAGTAATTTCATGGACTAGTAGAAAGGGGCAAGGTTTCAAAGAAATCAAGGGAAAGGGAGTGCCAAATGCTATAGCTCTCTAATATAGGTGTGGGGTCCAATAATACTACTCAACCTAATTTCTCATGGAACTAACTAAGGAGTCTCAACCATATCCTTAGTCATGCTACTCAATTATCTAAGTACTATAGATCGATATTGTTGAGTGCTAACCCCGGTGCTATTATAGCAGTAAGATGGTTAATCAATTTTTCTCAACCTGGTTTTAGGTGACCTAGGGGACTTTTGATATACTTTAGGGTATGTGGAAGTGAAATTATGTATACATTTGTTGTTTGATGTGGTACTTCTTGAATGGGTACCAATAGGGGTTACACGGGTGTCCATCTAGGTGAAACCTCTTGTATTTCCTATATGTATGCTTCCCCTACCATATATTTATCCACTAAATGATATATGACTATGTTATTTATAGATGTCGAAATGCATCTCTAGCCTAAAAATAAATTCTCTAAAATATGGGCTCAAGAAAGTTCTGTGATACCACTTCTGGTGTTATTTATAAGTAAATTGAAATATGCAAGGTATAAATAGTAGATTTTACCTATATTTACTACATAAATGATGAATTTGAATCATAATAACTAAATAAAGAACCATAATACCACCAAATGGTATACCTTTATTGATGAAAGGAATGTTCACTTCCTCTTCAAAAGGGAAACCTCCATTTGCGAAGGTCTTTGATCAAAATAAACTTCACAATTATACGTCTCATTACATTTCTACAATTTATTTATATAGTTCTATCTACCTCCTATGAAGACTCTAGAGAAGAAACATTCTAGTAGGCAGAACCTTCTAGTAAGTATTCTTACAATTATTTCTTTCACACTAATTCATGGGTATTATTTACTATAGATGGCCTCCATACATACCAAACTATATATTTACATAAGGGTTTATGGTAGGTACCTAACCTGATAGAGATCCAATTTCAATACCATGCTTTGTAACTTTTGTATTTTTATGAAATGAATACCTACTTCTACTACTCCATTTTCATCATGGATTCACCTTTTATGTAGGAACCCAAACTAATAACTATATATTGAGTCAAAAATAAACTTTTTTAACATTCAAATTGATTATCTTTGAAATTGTATTATAAATACAATTGCAGGGGGAAACAGACCTTATAAAGTCATCAAAAGAAAGAGGTTTTTCCTTCTTTGGGATTAATTCAATAAATATGGGGTTGAAGGAAACCACTACCTTCTTATTAATTCTTGAATCCTTCACTACCATTAGCAAATAATCCTCTATTAATTCACTAAAACCCAAACAAAAATCAATTGTCAAACCATTAGGGCCCAAATTGATCTTATCTTTTGGAAATTTTGCAGATCCATTTGTGATTCTTCCTTAAATTCCCTCCATTAGTTTTAAATTATCATTCTCATCAATAAGATCAAGTAAGTGGTAACTTCTTAGATTATATTCCCAATTTGATCCCCTCCAAAATAGCATCAAAACTTTGTTTTATTAAACCATGTTCTCTCTTCACACACCATATTATATTTAAGTTGTTCATATAATTTGTGAAATTATGGAATCCCATAGTGTTCTGATCAACTTTAGTTAGCCACAAAAATTTACTCATAAGTCTCGATTAGGTATCTTTATCTAGAATTAATTTCCTCTCTTATGTTCCATCTCCTTCAAATTTGATCTAAACAAATCATCAGTAAAACGATCTACTACTTTAAAGTAGAAATTTGGAATTTTTATTTTAATTAAAACTAAATCTCAATCCTCCATTTGTTTCACATGAGCCCAAGAAGAAACTTCATTTCTAACTACATTAAGATTATAAGTAAACTAAATTTTGGTTAATTCGCTTACCAGATCATGATACTAGGAATTCAATTCATGTTTTACCAAGTTAACAAAATAATCATCCTCCAGCAAAATAGGATTGAACTTGAATGGAATTGGAGGCTTGGTTTCCTCCTTTTCAAATCAAATGAATAATAGAATATGATCTTATTCCCCACCAAAATAAACCCATATTCTTATCCATGGATAGGAACAAATTAGGAATTGTAAAATTATGAATCGATTAAGTCATTTTCCCCGATGTTTTCCTGTAAACACATATTCCTCAAGGTAGGCATAATTTTAATAGGATCAACATCCATTGAGCCAAATTCTTCTATTTCCTTAATAAAAAAAATCATCTAGAGGATTTTTTTGACTATAACTTCCCCAAATCTTTGTGAGGCTTAATGTGAAATTCAAATCCCCACCTAGGATAATGTTCTCTCTCCTCAATATTATTTTGAAAACTTGCCTCCTAGATGACCTCTCTTAGAGCCATAGATATTAAAAACTATAAATTCTCCCCTCAACTCTAGAGAGGCGAGTTTAACTCTGATGCCTGCTAGAATAATAATAGAATTACCTAGCCTCATAGGATTATTCCTTGAAGTATTTATCAACAACATTGAACAAACTATAGAATTAGCAGATAAAAAGTCCCAATTCCTAAAAAAATTAGACATCTCTCCCAATATTTTATTCCATTCTCCCATAGTTTATTCTCTAATAATGACATTGGGATTATGGGGATACACTAATCCCCTTATGGAATGTTTTTTGTATTTACTATTACTAAATTAGTTATGAAATTTATAGAAGTAACTAGAATTTGAAATGAAATAATAAACAAATGAACATACCATCCACAAAAATGAACATAATGTGTGACCTGGAAAATTCAATATTGGAGAAATCCTAGCTATAAGGTGAGGCCTATTCTCTTATCCCTTTTATTTAGCTATCAAATGCAAGTACAAAGAAAAGAGCACTCACTATGGAGTTTCCTATGACACTATGGCCTTAATGGTTGCTAAATAATATTTCTCCTCCTCTATTATGTTATCAAATCCTACTCATGGATTATCAGCTCAACTATGGAACAAGTACAATTCTAAAAGAATGGAAACCCTTCTCCTCTTACTAGCCTAGTATTTAACATAGCCTCATAGTTTTTTAGGATTAGAATTAGGGTTTTGTATGTCTCAATGCTCAATTAATGTTAGGGATTTGGACCCTCTAGAATATTCTTGAAATTACACACATTATTGTCCCCACATGTATGATCAATGGGGCTTGATGTGTCCTCCACTTAATAACATGGTGGTCAACAAGGTAGGTCAACTTACAAGAGAAATAACTTTAACATACGAGCTCCAATTGAGGTGATTTTAAAACCATTAGAGGTATCTCAATGTGTATAACAATATCAGGAGATAAAAGAAAATTGTGTGCCCTAATAAGTGTTTCTTTATGCCTCAAACTAGATATGGAAGGTTCTAGACCCCAAATTAGCAAATGGGGACATGCAAACTAATTCCTTCAATTTTTCCACCTAGAAAATACCAAGATAGATGAAAGATTATACAATGTTCCATTTCAAATCAATTTTAGAAATTTGAAAAATACAACCCACTTCCATGAAGTCTCTAATATTATTTCCAACGACCCTAAAAACATTTATTGACCCAATATCCAATAGAAAAACCTAGAATTTTCACCCATACTAGTTGTAAAGGTCATGTTTCCAATGATGGTTCTAAACAAGGACTTCATTTTTTAGCGGTAATAATAAGTGTGCCCAAAACTAGTCAGATACCATTATATTTTGAGAATCCACCTCAAACATGAATATGAAATCCAAACATCATCACACTAGAGAATGCAATACATGAACATAACCAAGCATTGGAAACCTTTCTCCTTCCATCCATTGATGGAGAGACTTCTCGAGCATTTCATGACCAAATTAAACTCATAACCAATACCTAATTCACCAACTCCAATACATGGTGTATTTTAGTGTCTTTCCCAATCACTAACGTTATATGTTGAATGTCCTACTTAACACACCTTCAAATTATTTTATTTGAAGAAAACTCCACTCTAAATTGCTTCCTTTTTCTACTTGCACCACAATCTTAGTTTCAACATCTAGCAACTGTCATTTCCCATCATTCATTTCCTTATACATCAATTAACTAGACCAAGCATAACTTAAAAACATTTTATCTCCTTTTACCATTGTATGCACAAGTATAAACTTCATCATCATAACCTAAGGTATGATCAACAAAACCTTCACCTCAATAAGTGTTCATGAATTCAAAATCCACTAGGATTTAACAAGTGAAAGGTAATTGAAAAAACATTTACCTTCTAGTGCAATTCAATGAAGTCCACCAACTCCTCTTATGGTCCCATATCCAACGTCCTAAAGGAATCCTAGAACCCTAGAAACTATCCTTGTGGAGCCCTAGCTCCCCTGTCATCCACCAACTATCTCAAAATTGGTTTATGTAAGCCATAATGATAACAAATGCCATTTGATCCTTCTCTTTCAATTTTTCATTTGGATTGTCTCAAGTGAGATCTGACTATTAATATTTTCGTGTTTTTACAAGTGGAATTTTTAATTTCCTATAAAACATTGATTCACAAAGGCTCGATATGAGAAAATGAAATAAGTATAAAAGTTATTTAGATTTTGAAATGGTGGTACAGTTTGTGGGAAATAAGACATAAAATGATAGGTGGCAGCAGATTCATGGGAGAATAATTGGACACAACAGATGCCCCACTTTGTTTTGCTAAGATATCCAAAGTAGTTTCTATTGTTAGTAAATAATGGCATGATTCAATGAATGCATGTATCATTTGAAGGGAATAAGGAGAAACATTCACAACATGATAGGAGGTTGGAATTTTGGGCAATATAGAGGTTGAATTTTGCTACAGATCCCACAAGATCATTGTAATTGTAGTAGGATTAGAAATTTTCCAAAGGATTTTTTTTATCTCTCGAGATGTTTCAGGCTGTTGTTGGAACCATGCCAATGCATCCCAGGAGCTAAGACTCATGATGAGTCTTAAAGCTATTTTTGTAGAAAAGTAATTGTGCAATATTTGGGAAGTTTTTCCATATTTATTTCTTGAAATTATAGGATATCAAACAATATCAGTTCAAATAACAAATGCTCCCAACTCTGAGAGGCATATGTCTAGGATTTTTTCATACAATCAAAGTTTAAAAGGAGAATGAAATGGTGAATTAGAAGAAAAAACAAAACATACAAGGCAATGCTAAGAATGAATCATGTAGCTTATGCGAAAATAACAGAGTGTTGAGTAATTAATAATTCAACATCTCTAACATGTGCATATAGATCAATAAAAACGTGCTTCACACATTTAACATCTTCATACATCCAAGTACATGGAGGCACCCTCTTCATATCACTTAAATGCACAAAGAAATGACAAGAAATTGTTTCAAATCTTAGGGGGACTTATAGTCTAACTTTGGATGTTTGAATCATATATTCATATTTTTAGGTAAAAGGGAACTTGATATATCTGTAATTAATAGAATCAAACCTAATCAAAATTGACTTCGTCAAAAAGACATCTTATAAAATAAGGAGAGAGTGAACATGGGAAAGAAGAGGTCATGAAATTGGCCTCATTCCATGTAATGGTTCTTCTTAATGGAATAATTCTTCTCTAAATCTCCCTCTTTCTCATATTTTTGTGTATTCAGTTCATGTATTTTCATCAATGTTCTTGTGGTTAACTTTATGGTAGATTTCTATAGTTTCTCTTCTCTCTCAGCATTCTATTCTTTCAAATAGTATCCCTCGATATCTGGATCATTGGTATGAGAGAGGGTTACTACTCCATGGGAACTAGGGTTTGAAGCATATTTCAAGTTCAAATATTTGTAGCAATGTCCAACCTCCTTTTGGCATTCTTGGAGTCCATTTTTTGGGCCATACATTGTAAGTATCACAATTCGTCCATAGGAATTACATGTTTTCTTCCCTCATAACTTCGTTCACCATTGCAGAAGCATACTTAGATGGATTCACTACATCCATTGTTCTACAACATTTTTAGAAAATTTTCATTCTCTCGATGCTACTCACGGAAGTTCCATGGATTCTACAACAACCCATGCTTATCTGCAAACCCTTAGCATCGTTTTTGGCCCTCTGCACTTGGTTCTCTCATATTCAACACTATTTCATATTCATGCAAACCTTTTATGCCTCAAAAAAATATACATGGAGTATATGGAAGCTTGGGAGACCTCATTCCAACCCTTTCTCATCTTACCCACGATTGTATGACTACCATAGGAGCACACTCATGAACGGAATACAAGGAAGTTATCTTCTGCAAACTTTATATGGGTATCACAAACTCTAAATATTGTTTCAAATGGAAAAATATTGCTCATTTTAAAGGATTCTATGTTAGCTCAAATGAGGTTATTACAGAATTTCATTTCATTTCTAGGTTTGTGAGATATGATTGATTTAAGCACCAAATGTTTGTAAAACAATGCGCTCTTTCATTCCTTGAGTGTCAGGTAGGGTTTTCTCACTCCACAAGATACAATAGATAAATTATTTTATATCAATGTAAATCTCTCATCGATACCACAAATGGGTCTTCAGTGGAATTTGATTTTATCATATGCATCAAAAAATATTAACAAAATTGCAACCAAAGGTTCGTTGCCATGGAAATAGGGTTTTTTCATTTCATTTTTTATTTTTTTAGATTTATTAAATCCCATTGTAATTTTTTTTACCCATGTAAAATACCCCATAAATTTTAAAAGACATCAAAAACAAGTTTGTCATTTCCAACCCAGATATGGATCATCCACAATGATGCAGACCCCCCTTCTCTCCTCGGGGTTTCTCTGCCTCTTGGTCAAGGATAGATTAATCTATGAGATGAATTAGCTCCTCTATACCTTACTGATATCAATATTAATCAAGCACAGGCCATGTTATCACCCTCATGGTTTTCACGGTCACAATCTAATCGTTACCAACTTGTCCTTCAATCGATGGTTCACAGAAATTGTGGGCTACCAATGTGATCACTCTTTACCGGAGAGCTCTATCTCCGCTATCAGAAAGGTGCTCTCCCAACCTCCTTTAAATCATGTTCGTTGATCCCATGTATTGACGAGATCAACGGTTCTAGCAAATAGCGGGTTGCAAACTAGCACGCTCGCTAATTTTTCCTCTGCTCCCCGCAATGATTCCTCACCATTGATTTTTCATTCTCAGAACGACGGTGAAGATCCACTTCAGGACTCCATGCTTTGGGATATTGACACTTTCGACCTCTGCTTTTCCCCCAAAGTATCTCGTACCTGAATTCTTAGATCCAGCACCACACGTCCACCTCAAATCAATAGTTCTACCCCACTTCGGGACTTCATCCTTCCAAAGCCTCAAGTTTCCCCAAGCTTGCTTTCTCCTCGAACGCTTTCACCTGGAGTTCAAAATCTATTGATGTGCTTTCCTCTGGATCCGACAGCCACTATCCACTTCATCTCTTTGAGCTCTGGGAGTTTCAACCTCCTACGCACTCATTCCTACAGGAATGATTTCACCCAAAGATGACGGATTCCCACCATGTGTCCTCCGCAAAGAATGATTGTGTTCTTCTTCGGCCTTCGAGACTTCGAGAGTTTGTCACACTCCACACTCAAAATCCTTCGAAGTGATTTTTTTTAGAGTCTCGCATCTTTCGACACGTATCTCCTAGAAATCAGTGGCCTATATCTACATCGACCTTCGACTCTTAGGCAATTTCGCTTTCTCCTTGTCCATGAAACTTCCAAAGTGATTTCACTTCATAGATTTGGATCTTGTGCCACCTGTCCCTCTAGATGATGGAAAGTCCCTGAATTCTTATGGACTTTGGAAAATCCTCCCTCCTATGTGCACGCAGGGACTTAAAACTCGTGTGATTTTCCCAGATCCAATGGTCTAGAATGATATCTCTCCCTCCTAGATATATCTTAGCCGATGATTTGTGAAACCTTGAGAGCTTCCCTCCCTTTGAAGGTTTTTTCTGGTATTTTTCCTGAGATTTATCTATCGGACCCTTTGAATCCTCAAAGGGATTGCTCTGACACTTAGTCAAATATTTTCAATCCATGCACTCCTTGCAACAAATTCCTACGCAAGACTTATCTTCTTGCGAGAGACTATTCACTCCTTGCAAATGAAAGTTTCACATTATATCTTCTGAGCTTCTAAGTCGAAACAGACTCTTTCAATGCACTCCTTTTGGACTATATGCACACCTTTCACGAACTCAATGAATAGAAACGACTTGAAACTTATCCCAATACTTCAAGTATCATATACTTAACAACACAACTCATTCATTCATGAAAACAGAGAATAACAAAGAAACTATAAACAATAGCAAAACCATGCATTGGATCAATTTTCCTTTGTTATATTCATTCAAATGTAAATGGATACAACTATGATAAAACAATAACTAAAATTTAGCAACAATTAAATCACAAAAATCTCCTACTAATTTGCAGCAACCTCATTCGAGTATACAACACCTCTATTTATCCTAGAGGGCTCTTAGGGTTCCCCCAAATACTCATCCCCTCGAAAAAAAACCTAATTACTAATTAAGTTTTGTTACATTAAATTCTAGGATTGAAACTCCTATATCACTCATTATCATTCATCTCCCAAGCATTTGATCTTCTTTAGTTTTCAATCAGTTCAAAAAGATTGATAGGTAATGCCATCATTTAAGATTCCAAAATGATTCAAAAGGTGCGTTATGGCGTTGAGTTGTCCCTCCACGTGTGCTTGCGAGTGATGCTCCTGCATCACACAAACCCACAGTTATGGGTTAACAACACAAAACCCTTATGTTCATTAGAACTCAGCACATTGTAATCATGATGATATGATGAACATAATGGGGTCTCCTTTTTTCAGTATGGATGAAATGATGGGGACCATCATTTTCTAAGGGGGGAGGATTGATCCGACTCTTAGGGGGGATTATAATATAAGTTTGGATATTTCAATCATATATTCATATTTTTATGTAAAAGGGAACTTGATAGATATGTAATTGATAGAGTCAAACCTAATGAAAATTGACTTTGTCAAAAAGACCCCTTATAAAAATGAAATAGGGAGAGAGTTAAGGTCAGGAAGGAGAGGTACAAAAATCGGTGTCATTTCATGTAATGGTTCTTCTTAATGGAATCCTTCTTCTCCAACTCTTCATCTTTCTCATATTTTTGTGTATTCAATTCATGGATTTTCGTCACTGTTCTTGTGGTTAATTTTATCGTAGATTGGTATATTTTCTCTTCTCTCTTGACATTCAATCCTTCCAGATATTATCCCTCAATATATGGATAAAACATGGTCATACATTCAGAGGAAATCACTTATATTTCATAACTAGACATCATACAATAACACTAAATATGATGAATAGTCTATTGTCTGAGCTTTTATAAATCGTATATGACACATGAAAAACAAAATTTGAAGAATATGGTTTACAAGAACACAAACATTATAAGAAAATGAGTTACAAACTAAATCATAATGTAGGGGGTGAATCTCTAGTTTCTTGCTGCATTTACCACCTGTATGTGCTCAAGGCTTCTGATCAAACAACTACGG
>JASDQU010013567.1:40605-74094 GCA_032191745.1 Picea mariana | reverse complement strand
GGGGATAGCCCCCCCCCCGGACCCCGCAGAGAGGGTACCCCCCCTCTGCACTCCCCCGCATGGAAGAGTGTACATACTTCTGGGGTGTAAATACTTCATGGGGTATAAACATGGTTGAAAGTAAAAGACCTCTGAATCAGGAAGATAACCAGGCTCCACAACCAACACTTTAGCACCATCACGATCGAAGAACCACAAGGAAATGAACAGGACATGATGACCCCTTGATCCAAAAATCCTTGTACCTGCTTCTTGATCTCTATCATCTCCACAAATGAAATCTTGTACATGCCTACATTAGGAAGAGGAGAATCATGTTGAAGATGTATCTCATGTTGGATTTCCCTCTTAGGAGGTAATCCATTTGGTTCCTGAAAAATATCATCATGCTTAGAAACAATATCAATTAATTCCTTTTTATGATATGGATCACACCCTTGGAAAGTGTCGAATGTCCCGACATCTTTCTCTTTGACTACAATGAGTACATATCTCTTGTTAGTGTTTATGAGTCTTTTCATTTTCCCTGCACTAACAAGTGTTGTATTTACCCTCATGTTGTGATCTCTAACAATATATTCCACTCCTCCTTTAGTAAGGTGGTATTTGTTCTCATGACGAAAAAAGACTTCTTTTATATCATAAATATAAGGACTTCCAAACACTATGCCACATATATCAAGTGGTACACCATTCAAATCCACTTCATCAATCAATTTTGAAGCAATAGCAAATATGATCCTACATTGTTTGGTGACATTAAGTTTTTTTTTATAACATAACCAACCAAGAGGATAAGGCTTCAGATGTGGTTTCGTTTCAGGACCCATCTTCTTGGCAAGCACTTCATATATTAAGTTTACTTGGGAACCTAGATCAAATAATGTATCTATCTTAGTATGTTTAGTTACAACTCTTATATGAAATAACTCATTCCTCTTTCATTCATCAACATGAGATTCATCATTGGAACTAGAACTAGCATGAAGATAATATTTACCTTGTACTCCAACCGTTGTTATATATCCTTCATCTCCTAAATTGGAACCAAGATCTTGTTGCACTGTAGCAATGATATTTGTTTTCTCCTTTCCACCGAACTATTTCGGTTTCTTTTCTGGATGAATTTTCCAATAGTGCTCTTCATCATGACCACTCTTCTTGCAATGAGTGCAAGATGGTTTTCCTCCTTCTCTCATCACTGTAGTGGTCTTCTTGTCCTTCCTTTTAAACTTCTTAAAAGTATTTTGTGGGAAATTGCAAGGTTTCTTTGTGGGATCTTCTTGAACATGTTTGTCCCTATTCTCAAGATGAGTGGCTTGCACACAAACTTTGTCAAGACTAGTGGGGTTAAACAAGAGCAAAGTATGTCGAATATAATTGTGAAGTGTGCCAATATACTTCATTAAAGTTTCATAAGAATCCAAAGGAATGTTCAATGCAAAATATTTCTTCCTAAATTCTTCTGTGAAACTTTGTACAGTTTGTCCTTTACTTTGCCTTAAAATTTTCCATTCCATCATTGCTTTATGTAAATACCCTAATGGATAAAATTTCTTTCTTATCGTTGCTTTAAATTCTGACCATGAGGAAAGAAGATTACCACACTTACTTATGTCCTGAAGCTTTATCTCCCACCATATGATAGTGGTGCCTTCAGACTTAAGAGAATCTAGTTGCACTTTAACTTCCTTTTCATCAATATGATGGACATGACAATACACTTCAACCTGTCGGATCCAATTATCTAGATTTTTAGGATTATCATCTCCATTAAACATAAGTAAGGAAAATTTTACATCAATCTTTAATAATGGTTTCTTAAAAGAGGCTTTATGGATAGAATGATGAGAATGGTGAGAATTATCAGATGAAGAAGAACCAGAACGCAAAGGTGAAGATGGAGGCTCAGGAGGATCTCCTCCAGCCCCTTTGTTTATCGAAGCATCATCATTTTCAAGTGCTTCATTTTTCTTCCCTTTCTTCTTCATCCTCTTCTCGTAATCTCCATACATTTGGTCGACCATTTCTGCCATGCGATAAAAGACCATGTGAAATTTTCTCTATTGTTAATCACGCTTGTCCTCTTCACCCTGCTTATGCTTGGACCTAGTAATCATTCATACTCAACAATTCAATTCAAAGATGACTAATCTGATACCAACATGATCTGAGATATTTTCATCATGACTTATAAAGAATTTCATTAAATGATCATAAATTAAAGTGCACCATTAAATAATGGAAAACTCAAAAATGAACAGACATAAGCATCATATCTGAACAAAAAAACTTGATAACATAGTTCATCCCTGGTGGACTATGTCTTCGTGTCCTTATCTCAAATGGGTAGTCTCTTTCATTAACTCAGCAAAAGAATTTGGAAAATACATAAATATACCTCATTCTTAAATCAAGTTGTAGAAATAATGACACGATCAGAAAACATACATCACCATTGAATTTGTGGCATTGAATTACCCAAAAATGACTATCTCCACACCCCGATCTGACTCTGGCACTCCTAGGCCCAAGCAGAATTTTGTCTCAGTTTTCGTGCCCTATGCAACTTTCAATAATGATATTCCTTTGCCTTGTAAACCGTGCCTACAGTCGTACAAGTTGCACCCCTCTGGTGACTGAAAGAAACTTTGATTTAAAAGAAAAATGGGTGGATGAATGTTCCAATGGAATAGTTAGGCGGATTGGTTATGGCGCTAAAGTTAGAGCATTGTATGTGGGGAGGTCCCAGGGTCAAACCCATGGGCTCCCATTTTATCTCTATAGTTGTAACCTCTGCTATATTTAGTTGGAGACTTCTATATGTGGTGGTTGTTTCTATATATGGTGGGACCTCTACGAGATTTGGCAGGATCCTGCCACATATATTTTTATATTTTTTAGTTACGAGCCCTCCTTGAGCATTTCGGGGGTGCTTTGTGCCTCTTGTTGATTGGATCACGTGGCATCCACTGATTGGTCCACCTGATCACTGACATCACCTCCCTGACAATCCTTACATGACAGATGGTGCTTCCTGGGTGGTGTTATGTGGCATCACCTAGGGGTGCCATGTGGCATTTTCCTACTGGTCCACATGGACCACTAAAAATCCTATTGGCGGGTGACACATGGAGGCCTCTAGTGCTACCATGTGGCATGATGATGTCATCAGACATCATGCTGACATCATCCTGCCATGTCATTTTTTGACGTCAGCAATATGGATGATGATGTGGCCCCTGTTCACTTGCCCTATTTGACCACAATTTTGACCACAAATATCTTTCAAACCGTAACTCCATTTGATGATCCATTTGCGACTTTGGAAATATTGTGTTGCGCTCTTCACAACCATGCCATTTTTAATAAGTTTTGGGAACTTTGAATGTGTTCCCATTCTCTATCTGTTGAATCCATTATGAGCGTTCTAAGTTTCCTCTGTGAGTTCTAAGTTATTCTTAGCCTTCTCTGGATCCTTTTTGGATCATTAATATTGACCTTTATTACATGGAAATATATTATTATACCCACTTGAGGAGTTAGGTAGATTAGGTCACTAACACATCCTTCCTTAGTGAAATGAAATCCTTAGTAAACCTTTGCTCTATTAATGATTCTCTCAGAGCCTCCTCAACCTCTGGTGTTGTTGTTTTTTCTCTCGTTAAAGATTTATTTGGTACAGACATTGCTACCTTTAGTTGTTCCATCTGTGTAATCCATTTACTAGTGAAAATGGTTTCGGTTCTGTAGCTTTTCTTAGGCTCTCCAATATGTCTCTTGGCTCTCTCTTACTCGCATGCAACTCTAACTAACAATGACCAATTTTTTTTGAAATTCCTTGGATATTTTTTCCCTTCACTAGTTGTCCCTTTACCTTGTTGCCTGTATTAACTGTATAATCCCTTAGTACTATTAATTCAATACTTGCATTAAAGATGAATTAATTCTAAATCCCTTACTAGATTTTTTCCTTGATTTTCTAGGCTATCACGATCTCCACCGAATTTTGTTATTTATTATGACGTGTCTTTGTGTTGTTCTTTCATTACGAATTTTGAACCATCGTTTTCGATCTTTAATTTCATTTAAAGTTCTTTATCCATCCTCATCCATGTCAGTTTTTTGGCTTACACATTCATGTACTTCACAGGATGTGATTTTGCGTGTAATTCTCTTATGTTGCGCAACTTCTTCTATATGTGCAACACTAGACCTCCTTCTATGCACTTACTCTTACTGAAAATTACTTACTTTTTGTTGTTTATTCATTTGTTTTTATTTTTATTTTTCCCCTTTTTCTTTCTTTTTCCTTTTCTTTTTCCTACTATACTACACTAATATAGTACAAAGGTTCTTGCATAGGTCAAAATAGTATGTGGACAATCGTTTGTCCCTATAGATTTTCAGTCGACTCCCATTCACCATTCCTCCAATGACTTCTCCATTCATCTTTTCCAACTACATAGAACCTACTTTTTTCATGTACTTGATCACATATGGACCTAACCAATGCATCCTAAAATTCCAGGGGTGTTGCATGAACTTGTTTTCGTATAACAACCCTAAGTCTACCATTTGAAACCTTTTTTGTTCAATATCCCTATCATGCCATGATTTTTCTCTTTCCTTCTGGACTTTCTTATGGAATCCTGCGACAAATTAGTTTTCCTCGAGCTATGACAAATGTGACAATCTTTCCTCTACTATGCCAAAGTCTGAAAGATCTGTAATCACTGTAACACAAAAGATTGACCCAATAAATTCCATCGGAATTATTGCTTCTTTCCCATATACTAACCTAAAAGGTGTATGTCCTATCAAATTTTTTCTTGTATTCCTATATGCCCATAATATTGTAGGGATCCTTAAGTCCCAATCATCATTTCCTACATTGTAGATCTTGGTCAAAGAATTCTCTAAAAATTTATTGAAGACTTCTATAGTCCCATTTTCTTGAGGGCGATACAATGTGCTCCTAGGATGGTGAATTTGAAACTCCTCAGTTAATGATGCAATTGTCTTATTCAAGAAGTGCATCCCTTGATCACTTAGTAAAATTCATAGGCACCCAAATATTGTCACTACATTAGCAAACATAAATTGCACAACAGTTTCCTCTCTTCAGTCTGTGATTGGTGCTGCTCCATCTCATATAGTCTAATACTTTATCACATTGATTATATACCTATCTCATGATCTCATGGTTGATGGATTGATCGATCCAATGAAGTTTATTTCCCATTTCTCAAAATCCTGCAGTGTAACTTGTGGATGTAAGGGCATCTCATCCCTTCTGAATGGATTTCCAACCCTTTGACAAACATCACATGGCTATAAATATTCCTTAGCATCCTTGTGAAGTGTGAACCATTAGATCCCTGCACACAAAATCTTATGCACAGTCTCTTTGCATGCATAATGTCCTCCTGCAATACCTTTGTGCACATTTGATAGTATCATTGGCCTTTCATTCTCTAGCACACATCATATTAATATCCTATCTGCACCTAACTTGTATAATTTCCTTGCAATTAGTTGATAGTCTGCTACCTTAACCACTAACTTTTTCTTTTGTGCAATTTTCATTTTCGATGTATCTATAGTTAACTAGCATATTACATTGATCAATTGTCTAGCCTAGTCAACTAGTCGATTGCCTAGCCTAGTTGACTAGTTGAATAGGGCCTCTAACAAGGAAACCACTTAACCCATTGGGATTTTTGATTTGGTATAAATAAATTCAAATATGCTTCGATACACTTGTTGAAAAATTTAGTCTAACCATAAATTTGTAGGTGATAAGTAGTGTTTGGATGCAATTGAGTTCCCTAAATCCGAAACTATTCTTGCAAGAAATTTCTAGTGAAAGTGGGATCCATATTTGACATAATAGATTATAGAATACTATGGAGTTTAACTATACTATCCATCAATATTTTATTTAAAATGGAGTATTTAAATGGGTGTTGTAGAGAATAAAATTGAGAATATTTGGAAAGGAAATAAACCACAACCATGATAATAGGTTTATTTCAAAATTTGTGTAACCCCATAATGATGTCTAGAGAAATGGCAATCCACACAACTAGTGGAATGGGTAGAGGTTGTAGTTCACCAATATATTTTACTATATCTCCCTTGTGTTATTGTAAAATATCACATTATGCCACAAAATTATAGATGTGCTTCTTCATTCCTCCCCCCAAAATGAACATTTGATCCTTTAATAAGTTTTATGAAAGACATAATGACCTACTGTTGGAGAAGCATGGAGTTCCCATAGAATTGTTGAATTAAATTCATATTTCTTGTTCAAATTAAAACACCCTTTATATAAAATTTCTTCATTGTTCCAAGTGCATGGGGTTCCATTTTAAGTTGTTGGATTAGGTGGGAAATCTTGGGATCGATGAAGCATTGTTCGTGAACAACATTCAACCATACTATTACTGTGAAGGAGAGTGAAAAGAGGGATCCTTCCTCTTCATAATTTTGAGAGAGATCATCTATTACCATATTCTCCTTTCCCTTCTTACAAATTATCTCATAATAACATCCCAAAATTTTAGTGACCCATTTCTATTTCTCAAAAAACAAAATCATTTTCTTTAAGAAGTATTTAAACCTATGATGAGCAATTTTAATCCAAAATCATTTATCTAGAATGTATCCGTGCTAAGTATCCACAACATGCATTATAGCCATCATTTCTTTTTCATAAGTGGATTTTCCCAAATACCTCTCACAGAGTTATTGTTGGTAAAGGCTAATGATCTTACCTCTTTCATATGTACTCTGCAAATTCCTTTATGAAAGGCATCATATTAAAAAGTAAAGGTGTTACTTAATTATGACAAAGAAAGTACTAGGGTGGTAAACATTGAATTATTAAAATCATTGAAGGCTTGATCTATGGATTCAATCCAACTGAAAGAATTTTTTTAAGCAAGGTAGTGAGGGGAGATATAATATTAACATAGTTATTGACAAAATCTTTGTAGAAACCACTGAGACTGAGAAAACCTCTTAATATTTTGAGAGTTTGTGATGTGGCTAATCATTCATTTCTTCATTTTTCTTTGGGTCCACATGTACACCACCATGAATAAAAATTTGGACCAAATATTCAACTTCATAGACACCCAAAGGCACATTTGAACCTCTTGAGAAAGAGTTGATGATTAACAAATATTTTTAATACTTGATCCACATGGGTGACATGTGTGTTCCAAGTTTTACTATAGATCAACATGTCAACAAAATATAAGGAAAATATGGCGTAGAAAGGGTTGAAATATTATTTTCATAAGACTTTGTAAGATGGAAGGTGCAATTCAAAGGCCAAATGGAATCACCGAACTCTTAATGACCTTCATGAGTGAAAAAAAATTTGCAATTTCTATCTCCTTCATGTGAATTTGGTGATAGTATGAATAAATATCATTTTTGGTGAATAATTGATCACCTTTGAACTCATCCAAGAAGTCATCATTGATGAGAATGAGGAACTTATTCTTAACTATGATTTGGTCGAGATATTGAAATTTGGGACACATATGCCAAGCACCTTTTTTATTCATGAACATTAAAAATAGTGATGAATAAGGATTGGTACTAGTACGGATGACACCAATGGCTAGAAACTCCTTAATTGTGTCTTCAATTTCATTATTTTGGTCAAATGGATGGTGATAAAGGCATACATTAGGTGGGAGGCTACCTTGTATGACAATAACATAATGATCATGACCACCTCTAGAGGGTGGTATTCCTTAGGAGGTTTTAAATACATATTTTTGTTTGTTAAATACTAAATACATGTCAATATGCATGGGTTGAGGTGTATGAAATGATTGAATGACATGGAATTGGGGCACAATGCATGAATTATATTTTTCAAAAAAATATTCTATACAAGGTGAGATTATGATCTCTAAAGAATTTTTTGTAATTCCTTTAAAAGTGTAGTGGTGTCCCTCCTACTAAAACTTCATGTATAACTCATAAAAATCCATGGTTATAGGAACTAATATTCATAACCATTAAGAACCCAAAATAGGGTCACAACCACCCATTTCAACAACAAACATGTGGGTTTTCAAGGAATAATCACCCATTTGAAGATATGGATTCTTACAATGACCCCTGCATTGCATGGAACCACCATTAGCAAACATGATCTACAAGGTGTTCACAACATGGATATAGAAGTGTGTTTCTTGGGCCACATGTCAGTGAATGAATTTATGAGTGTTATTGTTGTCAGTTAAGATAGTGAGTTTTATGATTTTTGATGTAGAAAATCAATTTGAGGTTTTAGGGAGATGAAATAATAGTCATGGAAGGCATGGAGATCAAGGGTTCCACATCCTTCAAAGTAGAGGGAGGAATTTTGTCAATGAGTGGCGATGGAGGATCCTAAGTGATAGTTTTAGCTTCATCAACTTAAATGTCCTCTAAAACGAACATCAAGAATTTTTTCCCCTTAAATTTATTCTCAAGAAAATATTTCTCATCACAATTATAGAAAATACCTTTAAGTCAATGCTTCACCATTTAAGCATGGGTTAACTTGTGGATATTGAGGGGTGGAGAGGATGGAGAGGGATTGGTAGGGGAATAAATAGTGGGATGGGGATGTGGAATAGATGTTGTATTTTTAAATTGGGCATTCACCACCTTTTGGGATTCCCTATC
Source organism: Picea mariana (assembly GCA_032191745.1). NCBI lineage: Eukaryota > Viridiplantae > Streptophyta > Pinopsida > Pinales > Pinaceae > Picea > Picea mariana. The sequence goes on along the minus strand of JASDQU010013567.1, from coordinate 65,394 downwards.
TCTTTGAGAGGCTTCCAACCAAGTAGTAGGAAGAGACACTAAGACTTGGGCACATATCTCTTCCTTTATACCACTAATAAATCATTCCCCAAAAAAGGTATCTAACAATCGGTTGGTGTGGATGGTGATTTGATCAAAGATAATATGAACTATTTTACTATACTAGATTGTTTAACCTTGGTCAATTGGCCCGAATAGTTAATGTTTGTTTCAGAGCATTCATAGAGGTTTGGCAAAATTTGTGTCGAAGAAATATAACCCTAGTGAGATTTCTTATGACCTTTCCACCATTTCCATCATTTAATATATAAATATAAGACACCCACATGAAGTTTCATTAAGTCACGAGTGATGCTATGCAAGGAAATATAATGTTGCATCTGAGTGAACCAATCTATGGACTCAAAGTTATCAAACTTTTTAGACCTAATTTAGGGAGTCTATGCCACATTATAGTTATAGGATCATGACCAAATGGTTTAGAGTGAGGCTCCATGGGATTGAATTATTTAGCTTCATCATGTTGGGACAACTAGTCCTGGGATTGATAACCCTTGTAGATTTTCATGAGTCAGGATAGTTGGTATGGGACTTAGTCTAGTTTTGTGATATTTTCATTGATGGAAGCAAAGTTTTGTTGGATAGGGGAGTGGTTGCATTCTATTTTTATATTTGTATCATCACAATGAGTTTCCAAAGAATAAACTTAGGTGGTGAACACATTGCCTCAGGTATCCATAGAGATGGCACTCCACTAGAAAAGGGCTACTAAAGAGTGGTACCAAGGCATTCGATACCATGTTAAGGGTCTATTGAGATATTTTATTGGTAGCGAGGCAATAAATTCCACCAAAATGGATTACTAGATCATGGTACCATGATGATCATCTCAAATAAAGGATTTTGTTTAGATAGGTCTCAAATAAGGGTGTAGTTAGGAGATAAATAATAATGTGTTGACGAATTTTTCAATTTCTCAATATTGTAGCTTATGTAGGAATTTTGTGGTGGTAGCAAGAAGTAGGGTTTATAGTGATAGAATGCACAAATTATCAATACATCCTTTTATGTAGTAAGTTCATGGACTAGTAGAAAGGAGCAAGGTTTCAAAGGAATCAAGGGAAAGGGAGTGCCAAATGCTATAGCTCTCTAATATAGGTGTGGGGTCCAATAATACTACTCAACCTAATTTCTCAGGGAACTAACTAAGGAGGCTCAACCATACCCTTAGTCATGCTACTCAATTATCTAAGTACTATAGATCGATATTTTTGAGTGCTAACCTCGGTGCCATTATAGCAGTAAGATGGTTAATCAACTTTTCTAAACCTGGTTTTAGGTGACCTAGGGGACTTTTGATATACTTTAGGGTATGTGGAAGTGAAATTATGTATACATGTGTTGTTTGATGTGGTACTTCTTGAATGGGTACCAATAGGGGTTACACGAGTGTCCATCTAAGTGAAACCTCTTGTATTTCCTATATGTACGCTTCCCCTACCATATATTTATCCACTAAATGATATATGACTATGTTATTTATAGATGTCAAAATGCATCTCTAGACTAAAAATAAATTCTCTAAAATATGGGCTCAAGAAACTTTTGTGATACCACTTCTGGTGTTATTTATAAGTAAATTTAAATATCCAAGGTATAAATAGTAGATTTTACCTATATTTACTACATAAATGATGAATTCAAATCACAATACCTAAAGAAAGAACCATAATACCACCAAATGATATACCTTTATTGATGAAAGCAATGCTCACTTTCCTCTTCAAAATGGAAACCTCAATTTGTGAAGGTCTTTGATCAAAATAAACTTCACAATTATACATCTCATTACATTTCTACAATTTATTTATATAGTTCTATCTACCTCCTATGAAGACTCTAGAGAAGAAACTTTCAAGTAGGAAGAACCTTCTAGTAAGTATTCTTACAATTATTTCTTTAACACTAATTCATGGGTCTTATTTACTATAGATGGCCTCCATACATACCAAACTATATATTTACATGAGGGGTTATGGTAGGAACCTAACCTGATAGAGATCCAATTTCAATACCATGCTTCGTAACTTTTGTATTTTTATGAAATGAATACCTACTTCTACTACTTCATTTTCATCATGGATTCACCTTTTATGTAGGAACCCAAACTAATAACTATATATTGAGTCAAAAATAAAAATTTTAACATTCAAATTGATTATCTTTGAAATTGTATTATAAATACAATTGCAGGGGGAAATAGACCTTACAAAGTCATCAAAAGAAAGAGGGTTGTCCTTCTTTGGGATTAATTCAATAAATATGGGGTTAAAGGAAACCACTACCTTGTTATTAATCCTTGAATCCTTCACTACCATTAGCAAATAATCCTCTATTAATTCACTAAAACACAAACAAAAATCAATTTTCAAACCATTAGGGCCCAAATTGATCTTATCTTTTGGAAACTATGTAGAGCCATTTGTGATTCTTTCTTAAATTCCCTCCATTAGTTTTAAATTATCATTCTCATCAATAAGATCAAGGAAGAGGTAACTTATTATATTATATTCGCAATTTGATCTCCTCCAAAATAGCATCAAAACTTTGTTTTATTAAACCATGTTCTCTCTTCACACACCATATTATATTTAAGTTGTTCATATAATTTGTGAAATTATGGAAGCCCGTAGTGTTATGATCAACTTTAGTTAGCCACAAAAATTTACTCATAAGTCTCAATTAGGTATCTTTATCTAGAATAAATTTCCTCTCTTATGTTCCTTCTCCTTCAAAGTTGATCTAAACAAATCATCAGTAAAACGATCTACTACTTTAAAGTAGAAATTTGGAATTTTTATTTTAAATAAAACTAAATCTCAATTCTCCATTTGTTTCACATGAGCCCAAGAAGAAACTTCATTTCTAACTACATTAATATTATAAGTAAACTAAATTTTGGTTAATTCCCTTACCATATCATCATACTAGGAATTCAATTCATGTTTTACCAAGTCAAGAAAATAATCATCCTCCAGCAAAATAGGATTGAACTTGAATGGAATTGGAGGATTGGTTTCCTCCTTTTCAAATCAAATGAATAATGGAATATGATCTTATTCCCCACCAAATTCAACCCATATTCTTATCCATGGATAGGAACAAATTAGGAATTGTTAAATCATGAATCGATTAAGTCATTTTCCCCCATGTTTTCCTGTAAACACATATTCCTCAAGGTAGAAATAATTTTAATAGGATCAACATCCATCAAGCCAAATTCTTCTATTTCCTTAATAAAAAAAATCATCTAGAGGATTTGTTTGACTATAACTTCCCCAAATCTTTGTGAGGCTTAATGTGAAATTCAAATCCCCACCTAGGAGAATGTTCTCTCTCCTCAATATTATTTTGAAAACTTGCCTCCTAGATGACCGCTCTTAGAGCCATAGATATTAAAAACTATAAATTCTCCCCTCAATTCTAGAGAGGTCAGTTTAACTCTGATACCTTCTAGAATAATAATAGAATTACCTAGCCTCATAGGATTATTCCTTGAAGTGTTTATCAACAACATTGAACTAACTATAGAATTAGCAAATAAAAAGTCCCAATTCCTAAAAAATTTAGACATCTCTCCCAATATTTTATTCCATTCTCCCATAGTTTATTCTCTAATAATGACATTGGGATTATGGGGATACACTAATCCCATTATGGAATGTTTTTTGTATTTACTATTACTAACATAGTTATGAAATTTATAGAAGTAACTAGAATTTGAAATTAAATAATAAACAAATGAACATACCATCCACAAAAATGAACATAATATGTGACCTGGGAAATTCAATATTGGAGAAATCCTAGCTATAAGGTGAGGCCTATTCTCTTATCCCTTTTATTTAGCTATCAAATGCAAGTACAAACAAAAGAGCACTCACTATGGAGTTTCCTATGACATTATGGCCTTAATGGTTGCTAAATAATATTTCTCCTCCTCTATTATGTTATCAAATCCTCCTCGTGGATTATCGGCTCAACTATGGAACAAGTAAAATTCTAAAAGAATGGAACCCCTTCTCCTCTTACTAGCCTAGTATTTAACATAGCCTCATAGTTTTTTAGGATTAGAATTAGGGTTTTGGATGTCTCAACACTCAATTAATGTTAGGGATTTGGACCCTCTAGAATATTCTTGAAATTCCACACATTATTGTCCCCACATGTATGATCAATGGGTCTTGATGTGGCCTACACTTAATAACATGGTGGTCAACAAGGTAGGTCAACTTGCGAGAGAAATAACTTTCACATACGAGCTCCAATTGAGGTGATTTTAAAACCGTTAGAGGTATCTCAATGTGTATAACAATATCAGGGGATAAAAGAAAATTGCATACCCTAATAAGTGTTGCTTTATGCCTCAAACTAGATCTAGAAGGTTCTAGACCCCAAATTAGAAAATAGGGACATGCAAACTAATTCCTTCAATTTTTCCACCTAGAAAATACCAAGATAGATGAAAGATTATACAATGTTCCATTTCAAATCAGTTTTAGAAATTTGAAAAATAAAACCCACTTCCATGAAGTCTCTAATATTATTTCCAACAGCCCTAAAAACATCTATTGACCCAATATCCAATAGAAAAACCTAAAATTTTCACCCATACTTGTTGTAAAGGTCGTGTTTCCAATGATGGTTCTAAACAAGGACTTCATTTTTTAGCGGTAATAATAAGTGACCCCAAAACTAGTCAGATACAATGATATTTTGAGAATCCACCTCAAACATGAATATGAAATCCAAACATCATCACACTAGAGAATGGAATACATGAACATAACCAAGCATTGGAAACCTTTCTCCTTCCATCCATTGTTGGAGAGACTTCTCGAGCATTTCATGACCAAATTAAACTCATAACCAATACCTAATTCACCAACTCCACTACATGGTTTATTTTAGTGTCTTCCCCAATCACTAACATTATATGTTGAATGTCCTACTTAACACACCTTCAAATTATTTTATTTGAAGAAAACTCCACTCTAAATTGATTCCTTTTTCTAGTTGCACCACAATCTTAGTTTCAACATTTAGCAACTGTAATTTCCCATCATTCATTGCCTTATACATCAATTAACTAGACCAAGCATAACATAAAAATATGTTATCTCCTTTTACCATTGTATGCACAAGTAGAAACTTCATCATCATAACCTAAGGAATGATCAACAAAACCTTCACCTCAATAAGTGTTCATGAATTCAAAATCCACTAGGATTTAACAAGTGAAAGGTAATTGCAAAAATATTTACCTTTTAGTGCGATTCAATGAAGTCCACAAACTCCTCTTATGGTCCCATATCCAACTTCCTAAAGGAATCCTAGAACCCTAGAAACTATCCTTGTGGAGCCCTAACTCCCCTCTCATCCACCAACTATCTCAAAATTGGTTCATGTAAGCCATAATGATAACAAATGCCATCTGATCCTTCTCTTTCAATTTTTCATTTGGATTGTCTCAAGTGAGATCTGACTATTAAGATTGTTGCGTTTTTACAAGTGGAATTTTTAATTAACTATAAAACATTGATTCACAAAGGCTTGAGATGAGAAAATGAAATAAGTATAAAAGTTATTTAGATTTTGAAAAGGTGGTACAGTTTGTGGGAAATAAGACATATAAAATGACAGGTGGCAGCAGATTCATGGGAGAATAATTGGACACAACAGATGCCCCACTTTGTTTTACTAAGAGATCCAAAGTATTTTCTATTGCTAGTAAATAGTGGCACGATTCAATGAATGCATGTAGCATTCGAAGGGAATAAGGAGCGACATTCAGGACATGATAGGAGGTTGGAATTTTGGGCAGTATAGAGGTTGATTTTTGCTATAGATCCCACAAGATCATTGTAATTGTAGTAGGATTAGAAATTTTCCAGAGGATTTTTTTATCTCTCAAGATGTTTCAAGCTGTTGTTGGAACCATTCCAATGCATCCCATGAGCTAAGACTCATGATGAGTCTTAAAGCTATTTTTGTAGTAAAGTAATTGTGCAATATTTGGGAAGTTTTTCCATATTTATTTCTTGAAATTATAGGACATCAAACAATATCAATTCAAATAACAAATGCTCCCAACTCTTAGAGGCATATGTCTAGGATTTTTTCAAACAATCAAAGTTTAAAAGGAGAATGAAATGGTGAATTAGAAGAAAAAACAAAACATACAAGGCAATGCTAAGAATGAGTCATGTAGCTTATGTGAAAAAAACAGAGTGTTGAGTAATTAATAATTCAACATCTCTAACATGTGCATATAGATCAATAAAAACATGCTTCACACATTTAACATCTTCATACATCCAAGCACATGGAGGCACCCTCTTCATATCACTTAAATGCACAAAGAAATGACAAGAAATTGTTTTGAATCTTAGGGGGACTTATAGTTTAACTTTGGATGTTTGAATCATATATTCATATTTTTATGTAAAAGCGAACTTGATATATTTTTAATTGATAGAGTCAAACCTAATCAAAATTGACTTCGTCAAAAAGACACCTTATAAAATAAGGAGAGAGTGAAGATGGGGAAGAAGAGATCATGAAATTGGCCTCATTCCATGTAATGGTTCTTCTTAATGGAATCATTCTTCTCTAAATCTCCCTCTTTCTCATATTTTTGTGTATTCAATTCATGTATTTTCATCAATGTTCTTGTGGTTAACTTTATGGTATATTTCTATAGCTTCTCTTCTCTCTCAGCATTCTAGTCTTTCAAATAGTATCCCTCAATATCTAGATCATTGGTATGAGAGAGGGTTACTACTCCATGGGAACTATGGTTTGAAGCATATTTCAGGTTCAAATATTTGTAGCAATGTCCAACCTCCTTTTGGCACTCTTGGAGTCCATTTTTTGGGCCATACATTGTAAGTATCACAATTCGTCTATAGGAATTACATGTTTTTTTCCCTCATAACTTCGTTCACCATTGCATGAGCATACTTACATGGATTCAATACATCCATTGTTCTACAACATTTTTATAATTTTTTCATTCTCTCCATGCTACTCACGGAGGTTCCATGGATTTTACAACAACCCATGCTTATCTGCAAATCCATAGCATCGTTTGTGGCCCTCTGCACTTGGTTCTCTCATATTCAACACTATTTCATATTCATGCAAACCTTTTATGGCTCAAAAAAATATACATGCAGTATATGGAATCTTGGGAGACCTCATTCCAACCCTTTCTCATCTTACCCACAATTGTATGACTGCCATAGGAGCACACTCATGAATGGAATACAAGGAATTTATCTTCTGCAAACTTTATATGGGTATCACAAACTCTAAAGATTGTTTCAAATGGAAAAATATTGCTCATTTTAAAGGATTCTATGTTAGCTCAAATGAGGTTTTTTCGGAATTTCATTTCATTTCTGGGTTTGTGAGATATGATTGATTTAAGCACCAAATGTTTGTAAAATAATGTTCTCTTGCATTCCTTGAGTGTCAGGTAGGGTTTTCTCACTCCAAAAGATACAGTAGATAAATTATTGTATATCAATGGATATCTCTCATCGATATCACAAATGGGTCTTCAACAGAATTTGATTTCATCATATGCATCAAAAAATACAAACAAAATTGCAGCCAAAGGTTCGTTTCCATGAAAAAAGGGTTTTTTCATTTCAGTTTTTATTTTTTTAGATTTATTAAATCCTATTGTAATTTTTTTTACCCATGTAAAATACCCCATAAATTTTAAACGACATCAAAAACAAGTTTGTCATTTCCAACCCAGATATGGATCATCCACAATGATGCAGACCCCCCTTCTCTCCTCGGGGTTTCTCTACCTCTTGGTCAAGGATCAATTAATCTACGAGCTGAATTAGCTCCTCGATACCTTACTGATATCAATATTAATCAAACATAGGCCATGTTATCACCCTTAGGGTTTTCATGGTCATGATCTAATCATTACCAACTTGTCCTTCAATCGACGGTTCACAGAAATTGTGGGCTGCCAATGTGCTCACTCTTTATCAAAGAGCTCTGTATCCACAATCGAAAAGGTGCTCTCCCAACCTCCTTTAAATCATGGTCGTTGATCCCCTGTCTCGACGAGATCAACAATACTATCAAATAGCAAGCTGCAAACTAGCACGCTCACTAATTTTTCCTCTGCTCCCTGCAATGATTCCTCACCATTGATTTTTCCTTCTTAGAACAACAATGAAGATCCACTTCAGGACTCCATTATTCAGGATCTCGACACTTTCGACCTTTTATTTTCCCCTTGAGTATCTTGTACCTGAAGTCTCAGATACGGCGCCATGCGTCCACCTCAAATCAACAGTTCTATCCCACTTCGGGACTTCATCCTTCAAAAGCTTCAACTTTCCACACGCTTGCTTTCTCCCAGAGTGCTTTCACCCAGAGTTCAAAATCTGTTGATGTGTGTCCCTCTAGATCCAATGGCCACTATCCACTTCATCTCTTCGAGCTCCGGGAGTTTCAACCTCCTACGCACTCATTCCTCCTGGAATGATTTCACCCGAAGATGATGGATTCCCGCCATGTGTCCTCCGCAATGAATGATTTCATTCTGCTTCGGCCTTCAAGACTTCAGGATTTTTTCACACTCCACGCTTGGAATCCTTCAAAGTGAATTTTCTTAGAGTCTCATATCTTTCGACACGTATCTCCTGGAAACCAGTGGTCTAGATCTACATCGGCCTTCGACTCTTAGGAAATTTCGCTTTCTCCTTATCCATGAAACTTACGAAGTGATTTCACTTCAGAGATTTGGATCTTGTGCCACCTGTCCCTCTAGATGATGGAAGGTCCCTGAATTCTTAGGGACTTCGGTAAATCCTCCCTCCTATGTGCATGCAGGGACTTAAAACTCGTGTGATTTTCCCAGATCCAATGATCTAGAACGATCTCGCTCCCTCCTAGATAGATCTTAGCCGATGATTTTTGAAACCTTGAGAGCTTCACTCCCTTTGAAGGTTTTTCATGGTATCTGTCCTAAGATTTATCTCTTGGAACATTTGACTTCTCAGAGGGATTGCTTCGACACTTAGTCAAATATTTTCAATCCGTGCACTCCTTGCAACAGATTCCTATGCAAGACTTATCTTATTGCGAGAGACTATTAACTCCTTGCAAATGAAAGTTTCACGTTATATCTTATGAGCTTCTGAGTCGAAATAGACTCTGTCAACACAATCCTTTCAGACTATATGCACACCTTTCATGAACTCAATGAAGAGAAATGACTTGAAACTTATCCCAATACTTCAAGTATCATATATTTAACAACACAACTCATTCATTCATGAAAACAGAGAATAACAAAGAAACTATAAACAGTATAAAAACCATGCATTGGATCAATTTTCCTTTGTTATATTCATTCAAATGTAAATGGATACAACTATGATAAAACAATAACTAAAATTCAACAACAACTAAATCACAAAAATCTCCTACTAATTTGCAGCAACCTCATTCGGGCATACAACACCTCTATTTATCCCAGAGGGATCTTAGGGTTCCCTTCAAATACTCATCCCCCCGAAAAAAAACCTAATTACTACTTAAGTTTTGTTACATTAAATTCTAGGATTGAAACTCCCATATCACTCATTATCATTCAGCTCCCAAGCGTTTGATCTTTTTTAGTTTTCAATTAGTTCAAAAAGATTCACAGGAAATGCCAACATTTAACATTCCAAAATGATTCAAAAGGCATGTGATGGCGTTGATTTTTCCCTCCATGTGTGCTTGCGAAAAATGCTCCTGCATCACACAAACCCACAGTTATGGGTTAACCACACAAAACCCTTCTCTTCATTAGAACTCAGGACATTGTAATCATGATGATATAATGAACATAATGGGGTCTCTTTTTTTCAGCATGGGTGAAATGATGGGGACCATCATTTTCTAAGGGGGGAGGATTGATCCGACTCTTTGGGGGGATTAGAATCTAAGTTTGGATATTTCAGTCATATATTCATATTTTTATGTAAAAGGGAACTTGATAGATATGTAATTGACAGATTCAAACCTAATGAAAATTGACTTTGTCAAAAACACACCTTATAAAAATGAAATAGGGAGAGAGTTAAGGTCGGGAAGGAGAGGTACCAAAATTGGTGTCATTTAATGTAATGGTTCTTCTTAATGGAATCCTTCTTCTCCAACTCTTCATATTTCTCATATTTTTGTGTATTCAATTCATGGATTTTCTTCAATGTTCTTGTGGTTAATTTTATGGTAGATTGGTATATTTTCTCTTCTCTCTTGACATTCAAGCCTTCTAGATATTATCCCTCAAGATATGGATAAAACATGGTCATACATTCAGAGGAAATCACTTATATTTCATAACTAGACATCATACAATAACACTAAATATGATGAATAGTCTATTGTCTGAGCTTTTATAAATCATATATGACACAAGAAAAACAAAATTTGAAGAATATGGTTTACAAGAACACAAACATATAAGAAAATGAGTTACAAACTAAATCATAATGTAGGGGGTGAATCTCTAGTTTCTTGCTGCATTTACCACCTGTATGTGCTCAAGGCTTCTGATCAAACAACTACGGTTGTAAAAAAATCTTAAATTCCCCAAAGTGTTGACCTTAGCAATAAGGTCATTCATTGTCTTTTATTCATCTCGATCATGCCCTAAACTACTTCTTGAAACCAGTTTGAGCTTCTTCAAACTGTTTATTGATTCTTGACTCTTGGAGGGTTTTACCCTTGTTAAAACTATAAAAAATTCTTTTTCCTGTTGGATTTTTGTATGCTAAGATTGTGGTGTGCTTGGATATTTCTAGCCATAATATCTATCTATCTCTACTCCTTAAAATTACTTTCAATCATTTCTTCTTCTCCAGTGTACTATAAATCATATCTATAGAGATCGCGTGAATCAATAGCCATCAGATCCATCTTGGGTGGGTGATCACGGTCGTTTATAAGAGGGTCACCCATTGGGGCAGCGAAGGGCTCAGTCCCAATATTACTCCAATGAGGGGTATTATGAGCTAGTCCATCAGAGTGAGGTCATTCAGAGGTGCAATTAGTTGAAACTAGATGAGAGGACTCTAATTAGTTGAAGTCATCATGGACATATGGCACCTTTTAATAGGTCCTTGATGGCACTGATGTGGCAAGAAGGCATGACATGTGTCATCCATTTTTTATGTATGGACCTATGAATCCAGTATTTTCCACATGTCCATGTGGCAATCGTTTCTTGGCCCTGATAGTGCACTGTTGGAAAGATGACATGAAACCTAGTTGAGAGGCTTCAAGACCGATGATCAGATATGGACTATTGATCGGAGGTTCCCATTAGATTGATCAAGATCTAGGTCCCCAATATGACTCTAGCAAGAGGAGTCCGATGAATATAAGGTATCACATCTCAATTATTGATCTAGAACTGGAAATAAACTATTTGTTGATCTGGCTATGGACGAAAGAGAAATTTGACTAAGGAAAATATGTCACACTAACGTATTCCTGGACATGTGGTGATTTTTTATTAGATCATTATAGTATTGATGTGGTAGGGGAGCACGACATGTTTCTCCCATTTTTTTATACACGATGTTGTCCCTTTGGTGGATTTATTTTCTACACATCGAAGTCATTGTTTCGTCGTGACAGGAACTCTACTGATATACTAATGTCACCACTATTGGATTACTGAGAGAGGGGGTGAATCACTAATAAATCAATTCAATCCTTTTTAACCACAAAATGAAAGTGTTATATCAATGTAGCATTATCATCCAATAGTTGCAGAGTAAATAAATAATGAACAAATGAGCCTTCATACACATACATAATACACCAGTGCTTTTACGTGGAAACCCAAAGTGGGAGAAAACCATGGAATTATTTTTCTTATATGTCTTTAAGAATTAAATTCATTGGAAGAACCAACTTCCTTTGTTTTCCAGTTGAAACTGGAAGGAGGCTCCAACCCCCTATTTTCTCAAGTTACAATCCGAGGGAAGCTCCAACTCCCCAATTCTCTGGCTAAAAAAAGAAAGAGGATACAACCCACTATGTTCTTTGGCCACAATCGAAAGGTGGCTACAACCATATGTCCTTACCCCATCCAACCACCCTGATGTAGAAGTAGAATGATGGAACCACTATCGCACTATCACTGTGAGATATACCACTGTAACAACCTATACCACTAACCTACAACCAACCAACCTATAAAAACCTCTACCAAAGAACCTGTAATCAACCTGTACCATAAACAAGTGCATCAACCATGCACCAACATGTACCTCAACCTGCAGCCAACCAACGTGTACCAAACAAATTATAATCAACTTGTACCATAAACAAGTGCATCAACCATGCACCAACATGTACCTCAACTTGTACCATCAATGAGTTCATCAAACATGCTCCAAATATGTACCAATCATGCATCAAATACACATAAACTATAACTCATCAAGATGTACCAACATCATCAACTATACACCTCATGTATGTGCCAACTCATCAACTACTTGTCTCAACCATGTACCCAACATGTACCTCAACCCAAATCCCTCATCAATTTCTTCATCCAAATCTGATTTGTAACTCTGTAATAGACCTGGTGTATATTATCACATACCTGAAAACCTTCGTTAACTTTAACAACAGTGACTAGCATTTTCATCAAACTTTACTTTGTCTCACATGACTAATTTTGGATTAGTCAACAACCCTAACTTGCAATAATCATAACTATGTACCTGTAATGAATAAAGATATGAAAAAAGTACACAATGTTCTTCAGTGTATTTTATTCAATTCCTCCAGGTTTCACTACTTGGATCCTCTCAAAAAAGGAGTTATAGAAAAAATGGCATACCTTATCGAATTTTGGCTTATTCTAGAGAGCAAACTTATAGAGAGTGCCCCACATGGAATATATGTTGTATGGATCTGAAAATTGTACACATAATAATATATACTATAATATAACCTATACATTTTGTCTTACTGAATTTGGATCTATTATGAAGAATTTATGACATTTTTACCTGAAACATTTGTTTTAGACTAGTTTCAGGACTAGCCACAAACCCTATTTTCCACGGAGTGTAACTCCAAAAATACAATGCACCACAAGCTGAAATTTGTATCACAGATACTGTATATGTTTCCTCAATAACCTCCTAATTCAGGTGGATATCGGTGGCCACCCACCTTTTCCAATTGGCTCAAAACAGTTTTCTGGCAATTTTGGTAATTTACTATTTTTAGCAGTTTTAACTTCCGGGGCCATTTTGAGGGCCTAAATGAAGGTTTTTCGGGATCAAGACTCTCAAAGATATCCAAAGGCATAATTGAGCCCCCTAAATGAATCTCCTCGATGATACATTTCCAACGATTTATCGTGCGCCCCAAATGAAGATCGTATGCCAATGTTATGCCCTTGGGAGGTTGATACACCAAACTACCCAAAACGAGGTCCACAAAACTGTTGTCTTTTCATCTTCCGAGGTTAGGGTTTTTTTATTTTCTTTATGATAGAAAATTCCTTTGGAACCTCATCATAAAATCATCTTCTTGTGAATGCGAGTAGCCGTCACATCTCTTCTCAGAGATAAGTTGTCAGCATTCTAGCGAGTCTTTCACTCTGTATTTTTACAGTCTCTATACATTTATTTCATTAATAGAGGTTGTGTATTATTGTATCTCTGTTTTTATGGTTTCATCTCTGATGTATTTATGTTATATTATTTGATATTCGCAATATGTTTGTGCATTTCTTTATTATATCTCTGCTCTCATTTCGTGCCGAAAATAATTTGGATGACCTCCCAAGTTCATGGTCTGAATCATTCTATAAAAAACAATTATTGCAAAAATAGTGAGATGACCTATAAATAACATACCTTACAAAGAAACAACAAAAGAATTTATCCTCCCTTAAATTTCGACCTTCTTTACTTCACCTCTTTAGCGTTTCTATGATATACTTAGTTTGAGAAATAAAAATTCCTTAGTTTCTTTGATGTATCTGCAGACCCAAAAAGAATGATAGTTCTCAAAGTAATGACATTTCAAATTCATTATGCATATCCTTTGCAAATTTATGGCCTAACCTGTCATCATTGCTTCCAAAAATAATATCATCAACATAAACTCCTATTAATAAAATACTATCTTGATTTACCTTGATGTAGAGGTTGTTGTTTGCGCTTCCTTTTCTAAACCCTACCTCTTGTAGATATTTATCTAGTCTATAGTACCATGTTCTAGGAGTCTGTTTTAGACCATACAAGGCCTTATTCAATTTACACATATAATATGTGTTCTCTGACAACTGAAATCATTCTGGTTGTTCAATGTAGACTTCTTCTTCAAGTTCCCCATTCAGAAAAGTTGATTTCACGTCCATCTGATACACTCTAATATTCTTGGAGAATGCATAAGCTGGGAGCAATCAAATTTCTTCCATTCTAGAAAATGGGGCAAATGTCTCTTCAAAGTCGATTCCTTCAACCTGTGTGTATCCTTTACATACCAATCTATGTTTGTTCCTTGTAACCTGAAAATCTTCATTCAATTTATTTATGAATACCCACTTTGTGCCAATCACATTCTTATTCTTTGGTCTTGGAACCAATTCTCGAGTGTCATTATTCTCTATTTGATCCAATTCTTCATTCATGGCCTTATTCTAGAATTCATCCTTGATGGCATATTCAAAAAAAATTGGTTCAATCGTAGATAAGAGTGATAGGTACATTTGTTGTGGCGAACATATTGTTCTTATAGTCTCAACTCCTGCATCTTTGTTTCCGATAATATGATCTAAAGGATGATTCTTCTGTACTTGTTTTCTAGGTGTCTTTGGAGGAAGGTGTTGAACTTTATCCTCTACTTCTATCTGATCTTATTCATCTTCCTCTTATACTTCTTATTAATCTTTTGCTTCTTCTTCGTAAAGTTTCTCCATATATTCATTTTCTTCTTCCTTTAATTCTTGTCCACATGTTTCATCAATTGTTACATTGATGTTTTCCACAATTTTGTTCAACCTCAGATTGTAACACTTGTATGACTTCCTTATACTTGAGTGACCAACAAGTACTCATTTTTCCACACGAGAGTCAAACTTTCCCATTATACCATCTTCTCTTTTGATGTATCATTTTCTTCCAAATACTTTGAAGTGCTTCACATTCGTTGGTCTTCGTTTCCATAGTTTGTAGGGAGTTTTTTCATTATTGTTCTGGGAATTACTCTGTTTTGAATGTGAACTATTGTATTCAATGCATGTGTCCAAAATATCTATCAATTTGGAATCCATTAGCATTGTTCGAGCGATTTCTTGTGTAATTAACATCCATAATGTTTCTTTGTCTCTGAACCACTCTCTGAACCAATCTATGAATCCATTCTCTCATTTGTTGTCATATATGTGTACAAAACTGCTAAGTGTTCTTACGAATCCATATATGTCCATACTGTGCAAGACTCTACTGCACAATTGTCCATAATGCTAACCCATTTTTCACTATACTATCATGAAGTACTACTACAACTGATTGATCTATCATATTGTACTTATGCTAACTGAATGCACTGAATCTATCTACTCAAAATTCTGCAAGTTGCTCGTAGGATGCTTCTCTGGTCTGTCTCAGATACCACATAGAATCCCCTTGTCTATTATTCATATTATCTAGGATTCTCTAAGTTGAATGGCTCAGAACAATTCTTGCTCTGATGTGTATTCATCATCATCTCTCTAAGCTCTGAATTATTTCCTTCTGTCTATGGATTCATCTTTCACTACAATGCCTGAAAGTGCAATCACTTGAACTTGTTCCTTATTTACATGTCTGTCTTTTCTTTCAGTTATTTTCCAAACCTTTTTGTATCTGACATCTTTTTTTTTCTCTATATAAGTTTCTTCATCTCGTTTTATTTCCAATCTTGTGATCTCTGGGACCTAGTCTTTGTTCACCTATTCTTCATGTTTTCTTATTCATACTTTCTTATATCTGATATCAGTGTTCTCTTTCATGGAAGTATCGATCATGGTTCTAAAATCAATAGTTATGTGTCCATAGTTATGACATTTGTCACATTCAATGTTACGTGAGGCCACATAGCCACTTCTTACTTGAAAATTTCTTTTATAATCCCTACAATCTGCACCCTTATGTCCAAAATTAGTACAATAAAAACAATGACCATAAAAGAAATTTGCATAGCTGGGAGTGAATGATCTTCTTTGTGGTGTAGTCCTTCTAAATTTCCACCTTGACTAATCATGATCATGATTGAAGCTTCCTTGTGGCTTGAACATGGATGGTATTCTTGAAGATGTATGTTCAATAGTTTTCTTAGATTCTGGTTGACCATGATTCCTTCCTTTGAGTACATCTACATAACTCTTTCTATTTTCTTCATTCTTCTTTTCTAGCAACCTAGAGGGGTTCTCTTCATTCTCTATAATTGATGTGGATTTTTCTATCTCTTCAACATTCTTGTTAAGCTTGACGATTTTACTTCTCAATGTGACAACTTCCTCTTCAAGCTTCTCAACCTCTTCTTCTTTCTTCATTATCTGAGTCTTCATGACTTCTTCTATTCTTTGTGCTTCTTCAAGATGAATTTTTAATGTGATTATTTCTTCTTCAAATCATTTCTATTCTTGACCAAACTCTTCGTCAAGATGGCTTAGATTGTTATTTCTTTCCTTAAAATGATTTGTGTTGTGCCTCTTTTGTCACCTTGGTGAGCAAAATAGAGGTGCTTGCAAGCTCAATTGGGTCTGCTGAGCAGGACAGCTACAAGGAAAAGAGTTAGGGAAAGAAAATAAAAACTACAATTAAGAATTAAACTAAGAGATGCAATAAAAACTAAATTCATGAGCATAGGGACATAGAAACAAAACGAACCATAAGACCCATGTCACCAATGTTTGAGGCTGATTTATTAGTGAAACAAAGCACCAAGAAGAAAGGGGACTATGAGTCCCTTCTTCCTCCAAGGGAGGGCTCTTGGACCCCCACTAGCTAGCTCTTCTTACAACAAAGAAAAATGGAAAATGATGATGAAAGAACTCTTTACAAATCCACTCAATGGGTGAGGTGGATTGTCCAATGTAATGGTGCCAATATGTTCTTGACAAGGATGGAGTCCTCAAGACAATAGAGGCAGCATAACATTACTTTGAATTCCTTGAGAAAATGAGGTGCATCCATGTCTTTTTATAGCATTCATTTGGGTTATTGTTTAACTGCTTTGTAGTGTGAAAAGAGGCCAATTAGAGCATTCTTAGGTCTTTAACCAGCCCATCAGTCGGATCCAGTCTAGATTTGAGGGTCAAATCATCTTAGGAGTTGAACCATAAGTGGGTGGGAGGCCGACCACTCTCATAAATGCACCATTTAGTAGGTGCGCAGGTTTTTTCACTAACAGTGGCGCATCGTGCGCCTGTGCGCAATTTATGTGTTCCTGTTTCGCGCGCGCACACGCGCGCCCAATGTCTGCATAGCACTCTTCAATTTTTCACTACTTTGTATAGTTTTTGACCTTTTTTGAATGCTTTGGTATTAATTCAGGTCCATTGATGACTTCATCACTATTTGACGATGCCGAGTTCTTGTAACCATGTGCGGATGAAATGTGTAGATGAAATTTCAGTGATAACAGATGCCCCCTGATGGATGAGGTTAGGAGCATACATATAGCCGAAATCCATCAATGTTTCTTCTACTGAGAATGTTGTTGTAAGAGAGAGCAATAGTGGGATCATCCAGAGCGATCCGTTGGAGGGAAAAAGGAACCAGTAGGACCCGACCTGCCATGAGGTGTGTAAAATATAAAATTGTGTACAAACAAGGCGGGCATGCCCCATGCTCGTGTCATGTAACTCTGAAAAAAGATGACTAAAGTGTTGGTGTAGACAACTGCAGCACCCTCGGGGGTGGTTGTGATAAAGGTAGAAGACAATTCTGCAAATGAACATACTCTGAATAGTAGGCAGTGATCGCGGTAATAAGTAGCCGCAATTATGTGGGCATTGATAGCCCAGCCAAGTTCAGAGATCTTCGGAAAATGAGAGAATTAACTGCAATAGTCGCAAAGTAAGACCCACCATAACATGAGAAAGTGTTGGCGTCGAATTTCATGGGGGTCAACGATAGCAGGGGGAAATGGTGTTTCACCCTATGTCGTCTGAGATCTCTCATTGAGTGGAGAATGAGAATCAAGATACTATCGCCCTTCTGGAAAACTGTGTTGATGTCGATAAAAGGGGAACGTGACTCCCAGAAGAAAATGGCTTCGTGAAATCTACTAAGGTGAGGAAGTGGAAGAGGTACATGAACGAAGTCAAGATGAGGGAAGACTCAAGACTGCCCTTGGTTGGAGTATGTGTGAGAGAAAAAGTGGCTGCAACCATTCAATGAGGTTGAGTGTCAGAGGGACGACAAGACCAGGGATAAGTTGTGCCAGAGGCGGGACAAGGTGAATAAATTCAAAGGGCAGAGGTAAGTGACCTATGGTGTACTTTGAAGATAAGGACAATGTCGACAAGGGTAGATGAGAAGTAGTGCTCCAACCAAGGGTGACATGGGTTGCGGCTGGCCAAAAAGAGGGAAGCAGGTCGCCAAAGGTGACGAAAAAAAAGGTAATGTAATGACTGAAAATAAAGGTGTTTGTACAATAAATAACGAATAATTGGGGAGAAATGTAAAAATATAGAAATGGGTGCCCTAGTGTGATATGGGTGGCCCATGTAGGGAATAATTTGCTCGAAAAACTGATGAAGTGTGGGGGCCCCATTGGTGAGTTTCTGTATGAGGTAGGTGAAATGAAGGTGGGTTTGCAGATGGGCAAACCAATTGTGGATGAAATGGAGGGTTCATGATACTGCAGAGGTGCAGTCAAAAAATAGAACCGTGAAGAGATAATCTGGGAGTCTGTGTGAGAAAGATAGAAAAATGAGGAGAAGGAGTATGTGGTTGATTCGCGACATGATGAAATACTATTGGGACTCCCATCCCTAAAGGTTTTTGAAAAACAGCATGAGTGTCATAAGTGTCAAAAGGTGCTATGAATGGGACAACTCATGTGGGTAAGAATGCTACCGGGTAACAGTACCGAAGATGCAAATGGAGGTGTGGGTACTACAGAGCCGGGAATGGGGATCCTAGAGGTAAATATCAAAGGGTGTGACTGGAAATGTAAGTGCGATACAGAGGGAAAGACTACATGCCAGTGCTTGAGTATATACATGAAGGGGTTGTGCCGATGTATGATGATCAAGTACCTGCACACAGGAAAACCAAATACCCAACGTGAACAATATCTAAAGAGAATCGAAGATATGAGTATGTATTTGATAAGCATGAATATGTGCATGCGTACTTGACCAGGGTATGAAAAATGGCGCTCCGGGGGCTCAAGATGAAAAGAGGCTCAGGGACTGCTGTGATGTAGATGATGGGATGTCGATCCCGTGGTTGAAGATAGATTGAGAAATGGACACCATGGGCTCCCGGAATGGTGAGTGGAAGTTTGGAAAAAAGGCCTATATATAGCTGTAGGGCCCACATTGCCACCTCATTTGTACCTGCTGCAATAGTGACTGGACGAGCAGTTTTCAGAGGATATTTGGAGATTCGGAGAGGACGGGGCATCCGATTGGCGATTAGCAAGCATCAAATTAGTGGTCTGATCATCCTACATAGAAATAGGATTTCATTTGTTGGGCAGGGGCTGTACGAAGGGCCATACAGAGGGGTTTTGTGGGTGTGGGCCCCACGTGCACAGGTGATCCGGAAGTAGGCGCGCACACGTGCGTGCCTGCCCACTGGATAGATGCGCATGGGGGCGCAGGTGAGGGAATTAAAGGCACGGACTATGTGCACACCTGTCGGCTGTACAACTATGCATTTTTGCACGGCTATGGCATGGACAAGCGTGCGCCTATGTAGGTAACAAGCGCGCCTGAGAGCACGCCTGTGTAGGTAACAGGCGCGCCTGAGAGAGCACCTATGTAGGTAACAGGTGCGCATACATGCGCATCTGTGTAGTGAATAGGCATGCATGTGTGTGCGCCTGTGGGTTAAAATAGTGGCGCCTTAGAGGTAAAGTTGACGAGTGTAAAGTTGATGTTTGTGATGTTGTTGATGGTCTCATGGGCTGATATATGACTCTTTGTTGTGGCTGCAGGTGGACAGTTTTCATGATGCCAGTGGGTTGGTGAGAGCGAGATTGGTCTCAGCTACGAGACACCATGGATATTGAGGAGCCAGGTGTGCGAGCGAATTTGGCAGCCTGTGGGTTGCTAAAGTTCTTTGAGTGCCCATTGATATGGGTGCAAGAGTATCTCCTACAATTCTTGATCCAGATGTGGAGTCCAGAGCTGCACTGCTTCCTTGTGCGAGGAGAGCAGATCCCCTTCACTGTGGTGGAGGATGTGTACTTCTTGACTGGGATCCCGTTTCGGGGTGTGCTCCTACCAGTGGAGCCAGTGCTACAGAGGGACCTGACCCTAGTGACCGTTGGCTAGAGATACTGTTCAGGTCAGAACTTTATGTCTGGGATGGTTGTGAGCATTGGGTCGATAGATGCCCTGCCACATTGCTATATAGCAATGATGATTGTGAGAGTATATGGGTCACTGGCAACCCAGTGGATCAGTGGGGGGCATTTTTTGGTGATGGGGAGAGTGTTGGCCGGCGAGAAGTTTGCCTGGGGGCTTACGCTGCATGCGAGGAAGGTGGGGCAGTTGGACCACTGTCAGTCCATGGATACAGAGGACTTTGCCTTCGGTTCCATCCTGGTGGCCTGGTTTCTGGAGAGGGTGCCTATGTTGCGCCCTAAGATTCTATTGGGTGCACCTGGGGTGCCATGGTGGTGGTGAGGGTGGCCACTTCTTTACTGCAGAGGTGGCACAAATCCGGCGACAGATGTTGCAGGTGATACTATGGTACCCCTATGCCGGGGTTGACTTCCGGGATGATCTGGACATGGTGCTACCTCCAGGGGAGGTTTTTGACCACCGAGATATGTGGATTTGATGATGTTGATATGTATGTTTTGTGTTTGTTGAGATAGCATGCCTTATGTATATGATATAGATGCTGATACTATCTAGTGTTTGTTTTCATGTGCATATGTGGCACCTCGCGGGCACAAGGTGGAGCTACATAGAGCACCGAAGAGACCACCACGGGGAGACAGACGTCGGCGTGAGGATGTCATGGTGCAACCAACTGGGCTAGAGAGGGCAGTGAGGAGGTGCTGGTTTGAGGACCCTGGTGCTAGGCCATCACACGCTCCTTCGGCGGCTACCGAAGCATATTTTGAGGACATACACCGTCATCTGGAGACGGTGTTATAGGAGGTGCCTGAGGGCATATGGTCTCGCATCCAAGATGATGCTTTCCTGGAGCAGTGCGTGGGGGTTTCGCCACCATGGTGGGCCATAGTACGACGAGAAGCAGTGGCTGTTGCGTTGACGACTGGACAACTGTCGTCGGGGCAGGAGGGGCCGGTAGGTGGGGGACCACCACCTCCTGGGGCAGGAGGTGGTGGGCCACCACCGCCTGAGAGAGGAGCAGGCGGTGGTGCTCTAGAGGCACCGTGAGTGGTGCTCTTAGGCATTGATGTATATATATTTTGTGTATATAGGCTGGTGAGCCCATTTTGTACTGAGGTGATGTATTGGCCTGCGGATACTTGTACTTTTTTGTATGTAAACATTCGGATGGCACTGTGGACCTATATATATACATGAGTATACATGTTTGAGATCTATGTGGTGTTTACATGTTTTTGGTTAATGTTTTGATGATGTCTATTCTATATATATGCTGTGACAAGTTTGTGTTAGATGTTTATGTATGTGTAGCTTGATGTGATATATGCCAGTCTAACACAATATTATCTAGGTTATCTGTAATTTGATTCAATTGTCTTGGAATATGTGTAAATATAACGGAATCAAAATTTTGAGATAAAAGCCTAACCTGCAGGTATTTGCGAAAGAGACAAGGATCACGGATGCGGTATACATTGTTGAGCTGGAGTACGACTAGTTGAGAGTCGAGGAAGACGCTAAGGTGATGAATACGATGATGTTGGGCATCGACCAGGAGGCCAATGATGGTGTTGTATTTGGCTTGGTTGTTGGTTGCTGACCCCAAACATATGCCACTCGAATGGAGCATTTCATGTGAGGGGGTGTAGAGAGCCCAAGCAGCCGAAGTGAGATTTTGTGTCCAATGGCTGGCGCCGTCAGCATAACCGATGTTTTAGGCTGGTGGAGGAATCATCTGTCAATAGCACAAAGGATAGTTTAGACGTGAGGGAAGGAAAAAAGATTAAAAATGCTAGAAAAGAAATAACCTAAAGTAGAATGACTACTTTTAAGCGTAAAATTTATTGAGATACAACACGTTGACGGGTTCTTTGAGAGAGAGGCCTTCGAGAGAGGCCAGAATATATGTGCCTTTGGTGAGGCAATGTTTAATGATGTATGGGCCATGCCAGAGTGACTCAAATTTTCCATGGCCAAAGGTATCATGAGAGATATCGTAAGCCAGGACGAGGTCGCCTTCGCGAAATGAGCGAAGGTTGACATGGCGATCAAAGGTATCCTTGGATCATTTTTTAGCTACCTCGTTGTTCTATAAGGAAGATCGACGATCTTCATCCAGAGACTCCAAGTTCAGCAAGCGCTGCTCCATTGGAGCAGTGTCGGGTAATAGCTCAATTGCGGTGCATAAGGTGGGAATTTTTCACTCGATGGGAAGAGTGGCCTCAACCCCATGGACTAAATGAAATGGTGTGAAACTCGTGGTGGTTTTCATAGCCGTTCGGTAAGCCCATAGCACAAAAAATAACATATGATGCCAATTGGTTTTATGTTTATTAACCGTGCGTTGTAACATGGTCTTGAGAACTTTGTTAACTGATTCGACCTATCCATTAGACTGAGGGTAATATGGTGAGGCAAACTCGTGAGAGAATCCTAACCGAGACGAGAGTTCAACGAAGATCTCATTCTTGAAGTGTTTTCGATGATTGGAAATGAGTTGAAGGGGTACTCCAAAGCATGATATGATGTGGTTAAAGAAAAACGCACTGCAATGTCAGCGGTGTTGTTGAAAGTGGGCATAGCTTCTGCCCATTTGGTGAAGTAATCAATGGCAACAACGATGTATTTGTTACCATTTCTCGAGGAGGGATTACATGTCATGAAGTCGACGCCCCATTTACAAAAAGGGCCGACAGTAATGACAAGGTGAAGAAGAGTGGGGGGAGGTCGAGATTTGTTGGCGTAGAGATGACATTGCTCACATCATTTCACAGCATGAATGCAATCATAAAACAACGTAGGCCAAAAGTAACCGGCTTGGATAATCTTTTGAGCAATGAATATGCCCGAAAGATGGCCCCCACATGCACTAGTGTGGCAATCGTTTAATACTCTATCGGCCTCGTCAATAGTCAGTCGATGAAGAATGGTGTTGACACCCCATCGGTATAGGATGTCTCCGATGAGGAGGTAGCGGGGGGCCTGATGGCGAATATGACGACGATCATCTCGTGAAAGGTGGTTACCGAAATTATGAGTGTGGAGATAGGTGAGGAGGTCACTGTACCAAGGATCATCCGAAGTGATGTAAAAGAGATGTTCATCGGGAAAGTCGGTGTTGACGGGGGCACTAGTGGTGTCAGAGGGGAGGGCTGTGACAAGTTCTGCGAGAACGAGGGCCTTCTTACTCTTAGGTGTTGAGAACTAGAGGTCGTACTCTTGAAGGATAACGATCCATCGAGCAAATTTTTCATTAACTTGCCAACGGCTGAGCAAGTACTGCATAGGGTTGGAATCTGTGACGACCTTTGTTGTTCGAAGCAGAATGTAGTGGCGCAGTTTCTAGACTGTGAGGACGACTACAAGAGCAAGTTTCTCTTCATGTTTATACTTCAAGGGTGGCCCTGAGAGGTTTTTACTAACGTAATAAATGACATGTTCATGATTTTCATCACCTAGCTAGATAAGTATGTCGTCTATTGATACAGCTGATGCTGATACGTAGAGGATATAGTCACGATTGTAGTCAGGTGCACTAATTAAAGGTGCATTTGAAAGTGTTGTTTTAAGATCATCAAATGACTGTTGGGCATGGTCGTCCCAGTGAAATGGGATGTCGTGATGTAGTAAGCAAAGGAAACCATGTGTGCATATGGTGTAATCTAGGACAAAGTGTCTAAGAAAGTTAGCTTTTCCCTATAGACTCTGAAGTTGTCGTAAATTCCAGGGAGGTTGAATTTCGGTGATAGCTTGGACTTTGAGGGGGTCTACGATAATACCACTTTGGGAAACAATAAAATCAAGGAGGTGCCCTGCGGTGACACAAAATACACACTTGAGAGGATTCAAGTGGATGTTGTACTGACGACACCGCTGAAAGATGATTCATAAATCATCGAGATGTTGGGTGCGTTTCTTGGATCGAGCTGTGAGATCGTCCAAGTAGGTGAGGATGATATTTGCCAGATCATGAAAGATGTATGTCATAGCCCACTAGAAAGTTGTGTCGGCATTCTTTAATCCAAAAGGCATGACACGATATGAAAAAGTAC
Organism: Picea mariana; assembly: GCA_032191745.1. Classification (NCBI taxonomy): domain Eukaryota; kingdom Viridiplantae; phylum Streptophyta; class Pinopsida; order Pinales; family Pinaceae; genus Picea; species Picea mariana. The sequence continues at coordinate 40,689 of JASDQU010013567.1, read as the reverse complement.
CCTAAGGGGTAGTAAATCCGGTTTTATACTGATCGGCGGGGTGAATTTGAATTTCATTATAACCAAAGAATCTGTCCATAAAGG